>JAOTRQ010000024.1:906177-925207 GCA_028565875.1 Hoplisoma paleatum
TATATATTTTTTTTTTACCCCATATTGAAGTCATTGGCAGTTCATTCCTTTCTTGTAATGTTGTATAGATTACATACATTATATGTTGATTTTCAATAAAAATTATGCCACGATAATTGAGCAATTATTGATTATTTAGCAATTAATAATTAGCAATTATTAAAAATACGGCTTTATTACAGTAGACTTTAAATGCAGCTTTGCCTCTAATGTGACATGCCTCATTAACATAAATGTAAGATTAAGAGGTTTAATATTTTAGTACACTTTAATACTTGGACTAAATCACATCTATATTCAGTGGTTATGATAATATAATAAATAATAGTAATAAAAAATGTACATTGTAATCACATTGTAAACTTTGTATTTGAATTGTTAGTTTAGAGACCCCTCTGGTAGAACTATGCTACTGCAACAACAACGTAGAACCACAGCTCGTCCAGAGAATTGGAAGTCAGCCATTTCTGCTGATACCATGTTTGGAATATTGTTTGTTATTGTCTCAGTTATGTTACAATTGTTATGGACTTTCGGTTAAATTGAAAAGGAAAGTGATCTGCTGCTTCAACGAACAAAAAAAAAAAACTTAATCTAGCTTCAATCCCACCCATTTCCTAAAACAAGATTTATTCCTAGCATAGATACCCAAGAAATACGTTTGTTACGTTTTTACTTCCCCATTTTACTGAGCACAGAAGATCCGTTAACCCTAATTTAGGTACTTTTTATAGCAAAACCATGATATAAAACCGTATCCTACCTCCCCTCCTGACACTTCTTCCTCCTATATAATTCTATTTGATGTTTCAATAAATAAATATTTAAAATTGTAATGTAAGACCGACTTTCAGGTTGGTTTGTAATTTATGGTTTCCTGGGTTTGAGCCTCCTGCCCAGAGTGTGCTACGTACACACTAACTCACAGCTGCATAAAAATACTGTGTACACACACACACACACACACACACACACACACATACACACACACATACACACACACACGTACGCACATATACACACACCCTTATTAAGAACGGCTCTTGTTAAGATCATGACACTTTGGCAAACCAAGTCTGTAAATTCTTTCCTCGGCTCTGGGCAGTTCTGTGGCTGGGCCTGCCAGTCCTTCTCCCTGGGAAGAAAAGGCCACAGAGAATGAGGGGAAAGGGAAAACCACACTTCAGACTTCACCCAAGTGCATCGGCAGGGTAGAAAGGTCTCTGCAAATTACTGTTAGCAGTTGCTAGCTGGTGCAAAACAGAAGCAGTCTTTTTGGCTTAAGGTATGTGGTGGTACGTCTGGCAGCCTTGGCAAGCATTGCATCCAAAACGACGCTTTCTTAATTCGTCATGTAGCAAAGGTGGAAAACTTTAATGCTAATTAAGTGGTTGCCTTGTATAGGGGACAACATTTCTGTACAGTCAACGTTTTTTCCGATGCATTTTTCAGCAAAAAAAAAAAGGTTTTGATTGAGCATGCAGCCACAAATGCTTTCACATCATCACATAAAAATCATCTTCTGTCATCTTCTATCTCCTTAAACATTCTTCGAGCAGTCCAGAAAGTTGGAAATTAACTTGGAAGACAGTAACTCTGGAAAATAAGCTGCACCACCCTTTACGACTCTTCCTAACCACAGATTCTTACCCAAATATAAATTTGTGGAAACTTCTTGAAGATCTCTTTCTAGCGAATTCTAGCTTTACAGAAAAGTTATTTTTACTGAAACTAACTCATCAACATTATTATATTTTGTAAATAATGTAACTTCTGTTTTATGGATTAAAATAAGGGCCACTCTTATGCAAAATTAGATGCAAGGCGTTTTCCAATCAAGAGGTTCACAAAAGTGCTACACGTGCACATGTGATCCACAATATGTCTAAATATAAGTAAAGCCTATAATAAAAACATTTAACATGTAACATATTTTAACATGTAAAATATTACAATTGAAATATGGAATTACTGAGGATAGAATATTTTGCCATGAATGTGTTTTGGGATCTTATATGTCAATTATTGTTGACAATATTATAGAGTTTTAATTTTTTGCAAAAATTTATTTCGATATGGGAAACCATATAAGGTTTAGACTTCTGTAGAATTCTTCTTCTATAGAATCTGAAATCTGTTTAATGAACCTCTGCTGAGTATTCTCAATGTTTCTTGCATTTTTGTCTATAGAAATAATTTAATTTAAATTTTAATTTATCTTTAAATTTAATTTATCTTAATGGAGGTTCAATACATGGAGGTTTCATTGTACATGCAGAAGAAGTGCTGCTGTTCAGACTTGTTTTGATTTCTTTCTTGTAGGAGTTAAGCATTGAAGGTAAGTGATGCAAACGAGACATTTAAGATAAAAAAAAAACAAGATTCACCCCCCTTACCATCTTTCTTTTTAATGATTGATGATAAGTAATTCCAAAAAAGATTATAAATGATTTACTCATTGGTCCAAAGCACATTATTCAGCTTGCAAGTTTCAGATTCATCCCAAAGGTGTTCAGCAGCGTTGAGTTCAAAGCTTTGTATGTGAGACTGGAGTTCCTCCACATCAAACCCCTTCAAACAACGCCTTTATGAACCTCAATTTGTGAACGGGGGCACCCTCATGATGGAACTGAGAACTTTCCTGAAACTGTTGCCACCGAGTAAGAAGGACATAATTTCTTATATAATTAAGAAGGGTGTCCACATATTTTTTTGCCATATGGTGCGTATTACATCAACAAAATTGTTGCCAGATATTAGTAAACTCAACCAAATGCCTTTGAAGTGCACGGTGGAAGAAAGTTGAAAAAGAACCAGTTGTTGGCTGGTCTTTGTGTAAAACAGAAGTGGGTATTTTCCGTCGGCACTTTGATGCCATGCCAGTCTGTATGCATGTGTTGGATACAACAGACTGCAGGTAGAAGGTGTAATGTAGCTGGACTTCTGATCTTGCCGCTCCTTGCTTTTCCCTGATGATGCTCTCATGTTACTTCTTTCTTCCTTAAGGAACAGAAGCCAATTCTTCCAACTCTAATGCAAGGGCTAGCCCAGATAGGCAACCACCTACGACAACATCCAGAGACTACTGTGCCATCCTGGAAATGTGATACTGACCAGAAATGGATAAACAACTTGCACCAGGAGATTATCTGTAATTTATTACATAGATATTTGTTATTTATACATTAATTGCCAGTTGTTTTAGCTACAGAAGGGAGTGGCCACCTTTTGGGACACAACATATTGCATATAAAGAGTTTTAGATGTACAGTTCAATGGATTTCTTGTTAGGAAGCTTGGGTTTGTCATTAGATGGCAACTCTGGAGCTAACAGTAGCTATAGCTCAGTGGCTTGAGCTTAGATTTGACCTTTCAACCTTTTTACAGATAGCCCAATGCTCGAACCATTAGGCTTCTACAACTGGTAGCTATAGTGGATAACTTGGCAAAGCAAGTCTTTTGACAAAAATAAAGCCTCACGTACAACTTTAGTTTTAGTGCTTTGGACACTTTTTAGAAAGAAATAATTCTTTTTTTATTTATTTTTTAAAATATTTTTACAATGTAAGGATTTGTGTTTGACCGAAATAAGCAATGTAGTTTTTTTTTTTCAATTGTTATTCTTATTGTGGCGGCACATTGGCTTAGTGGTTAGCACTGTCGCCTAAAAGCAAGAAGTCCCGGGTTTGTACAGCCATCCAGGGCTGTCATGTTCACCTCTTGTATATGTGGGATTCCTCCGGGAGTTCCGGTTTCCTCCCACAAATCCAAAAAAATGTGCCATTAGCTTAACTGGAAATGCAGTCATCGTGTTTTTCATAGCACAAAACTCTTTGTATTTGGATAGTCCAGATACAAATTGAATTATGAAATTAATATGTCGTGAAAAATGAACAAGCATTATACATTTTTATATATGATTATTGTTTCAGAACCAACAAACTGGTTACCAAGAAACAGGTTAAGAAACCTTTGCACCAAACCAAACGCCGATCACATCATCAGAGTCCGTTTGGTTTCAGCATTGTTGACGAGTGTTTTAAGTGGACCACTAGAGCCTCAAACCTCTTCTGATGACCTTCCATCATTTCAATAATCAGCCGCAGAAGCTCCAGGCGTCTAAATTACAATCCTCCATCAGTTCAAATTCTCTATGTTGAACTTGTCGACGAGGTCGGGAGCTGGGCCGGCGAGCTGGTCCGCCTCGCTCTGGCCTGGCGAATGACTGCCCGTGGATTTCGGTATACCAGACCTTCGCCACAATTAGGGAGTCCGTGTCATTTTACCCCATGTGTGGCACATTTTCATTCTCCCTTGGCGGGAGGCACGGCTATGATTAGCCTCATTATTCAAAGTCAGTGTGGGCTCACTGTTAAGAGTCATTTAGCCTTTATGTACTCATTTTGAAATGGGCCTTGTCTGCTGATGGCTTACACAAATGAAGGAGGGTTGGAGGGGGACGTGTCACTCCAACGTGATATTCAAGGAAATTCTATATAGTGGAGCGTAATTGCTTTTTCTAAGGAAACTGTAGTGTCGTCATATATTCAAGTCACTTCTACAGATCACTTCTAATCTGATGTATAGCACTAGTTGGACTTTTTGATCAGAATTTTTGACTGTTTTAGCAGAATTTACTTCTGTTAATGTATAAAAGATCCGATTGAAATCTGTACGCTTTGGAATGATTTGTTTTTGAACTGTAAAACCACCTAGCTTGCTTATTATCTTTTGGATGAAACTTTTTTGTTTATCATAGTATAGTAGACCTTTTACTTACGAACAGTGTCTGTGTTGACGTACAAACACATTTCAGGTTGCGATCTGAAATTCCTACCTAAATAAAACACATTATTTATAAATGTTAATAAATGTATTATTACTTATGATGGTTTACAAGGCCATTCAGTTACAGTTTATAGTCATTTCTGGTATTCGAAGAGTGTACATGCTAGAATGTTGTGCTATTTCTTCATATCATTGGTTTTGATTAGTAAGGATTCAAATGACCTGATTTATAAAGCAACGTCCTATTATAATCCTCTCTCTTCTTAGTTAGCTTCCGATATAGGCAGTCAGACTTCAAGCTTGATCGACTTGCCTAAGATGTATAGTGAGGTGTAACAAGCAATGAAAGTATAATGGTGTATGGTAAAGCATGTACAGTACTGAAATGTATTGTCTCATATTGTTTATTACTGTATGTTTCTTCTATTATTTCAGATTTAAGAGTAAGGACAGGAGGTGGTTAGGGCAGTCGGGTATAAATCTTCTGAAGGAAAATGTACATTTAACAAACAAAATTTGACTTAGGAACCTATTACAACTATGAAAAGCTTAATATGGACATAATATTGTATAATAAAGCGGGCACTGTGGCTTAGTGTGTTAGCACTGTTGCCTTATAGCAAGAAGTCCTGGGTTTCTGTATCCATGTGGGTTTTTCCATAACCCAAAATAATGCAATGGGTTTATTGATTTGAGATGTAAAATTAACCCGTAGATGCATACTGTTCTCCAGAGCACTTTGGGTTGGGGAAAAGTCTGTAAAAAAAAAACACTGCAGAAACTCTGGGGGATCAGTAGCGGATCGCAAAGCAGTCAAGAATCAGATACAACTGGAACCCGGTAAAACAAAATAGTCCAACAAAATTCCTTCTTCAAGTATCCTTCAGTTTTTCGGAAGCTGGGAGCAAAGCACATAGTAAGCCATTGTACAGCATGTTTGGAGCCGAGAGGCTTTAAGCTTTTGCTCAAGGGCCCAACGGTGCCTGCTTGCACTGTTTCTGAAGCCAAAGTTTAGGTTTCTTAAACGTCCTCCATAACTTATAATGTCTATAAACGTATCTAAAGTCATATTTACATTTTCAATACGGAGTTCCAATCTTGATCCCAATCTTATCTGACTGCTGGTTTTAATGTTCCAACCCAAGACAGATTCAGCCACCTGGGCATTAAAATCTGTGCAGAATATTGCGAAGATAAAACCTTCAGTGGTTTGGGGGCCGAGCATGGAGGGGCAAGGATGGGGGGGGGGGTATTGCCCCGTGCCGTCTCTGTGCCCTCGTGTTGCTTTTCTACATGTGGTTTTCTCCCCTCTGCACCTGCCCGGCAATAATGAGTCAATATATCTCCTCTCTAATTGCCCTAAATACATATCATAAAGCCTGGCCGTAAAAGGCGGACTTCCAAAGCCAGCTAGTAAAGCAAAAACACATAACCCACCAGTGCCATGCCTCAGCCAGCCATAACGAGAGCCTGTAAATTATTGGGAAGGAAGACTGGGTAAAGGGGGGAGAGGGGTTTGTTTCATTATCGAGGTGCAGCTTGAAAAATGCCCTTTTCCTCACTAGATCTCAAACTGTTGATCCTTTAGAATCAGTTGCATCTTTTGGAAATTCGACCGAATTCTTAAACATAAGATGTTTGTGTCAATGGAACAAGTTATTGCAATCCGATTGAATTAATATCCAGGGGTACAAAAAATCATGTGATTATTACACATTATAATCATCCAAAAACTACAGCTAGTCCTCCGGCCCACTTATGTCCAAGCACAATGTCAAGTTACTCAATAAACAAGTCTGAACCTTCAGGTTCTTCATGCATTTATCTGTCTATACGTCTATCTGTCGAGTTTAACGCTCTAGTGAATCAGAACCAGTGCTCAGCTTCCTTTCTCTGTGCAGCTTTGAGTGGATTGGCGAGAGGTTAAGAGGGTCAGGAGCCAGGGTCATTGAGCACACAGGCTAAATGAGAAGGGTTGGGGGCCTCCTCAGCTTCTTCTTTCACTTCTTCGTCAGTCTCACCTTCATGCTGTCTTTTGGGCCTGTTAGTGTGTCTTAACAAGTGTGGAAAATAATAATAACATTTACGACATTTTAGAAATCTACACAAAGCCAAATAAGTTTTAAAAATTCTCAAAAACGAATGTTAGTTAGTAAATGCTTTGATCCAAAGTGATATATAATTGGAAATAAACATCACAAACAGTGCACATATGCCCAACAACTCAATAATTCAATCAACAAGTAACTGTTTTTTCTTTTTCATAGTTTAGAACAATACTTCATTGCACTTACATTGGGCTGATCTATGACATCATTATGACTTGATGAGAAGAACTGAACATAACCTGTAGCCAGTGTAAACTGGGAACGTTGGGAACACATGGTTTGATTCCATGGCATTCTGGATAAGCCAGAGTTTATTTAAATAAATAATGTGATGTCTAAAAAGCATGTAGTCTCGGTTTACTATGTCTGTACAAATTAAATAATAAAGTGGTCCGAAAGGTTTTACTATAGATACTATGAGTGCACTCATAGTAAGTAGATATTAAGTCTCTAAGTCTGGTTTGACTTAGCTGTAGAATATGGGATGGAAAAGAACAATGACTCTAGAATTGAACTTTGTGGTACACCATACAAATGTAGAAAAATATACAAAATCCTGGTTGTACCCCTTAATATAAAAGAATCCATCATGTAGTTCAAAATTAGGCTTAAACTTGAACCCTGCCAAACATATCTGATGTGAGTGAAACCGTATACTTACCTGGCAATGGTGAGAACCTGATAAAGAAGGCGGTGGCACTCCGGTTGTACTGACCTCTACGAATTCCTCAAATGTGGTTATCTGTGATCGGAAGGTTGCTGGTTCGATTCCAAGATTCCCTTGAGCAAAGCACCTACCCCTTAACAGCTCTATGAGATGTTCACTGCATCGGGCATGTGTACTCACTGCTGCCCCCTAGTGTGTGTAAATATTTGCGTATTAGGAATAAAATTAGACTGGTAGGCTACCGGTCTTGAAGGACTACATCAGTAAAAGCAATTTACCATTTACTATACAAAAATCATGATTACTCATGAGTACTGGGAGCATGTGTCCAGTTTACGACCTTTATTATTCAGCAGTCCCTAAACAGCATCAAGGGAAGACCCCCGCGCCATGCCACCCCCATTGGTCTAAGTATACAGTTTGCACTTATTAAATAAATAGTCGATTGCTTAGCACGCATCTCGCTGCTGGAACGAACGTATGCTGGCAATAAAACTTTTTTCGGTGACCGTTCTCCAAACATAGCATCTTCTGCTGTTCTCCACTAGGCCTGTATATGTTTAGCTCTGGTGATATTTAACTTTGTGGAACATGCAACATCTGTTTGCGTGTCTCTGCGCGTTCGTATGGGTGTCTGCGTTGTGTCATAGCCCTGGCAGCGGGTCTATCAGAAAGCTCATTCTCTCCACAGTGGCAGCCTCGGCCTCCCTTCTGCCAGCTGCACCGCAGTCCAGATGTGCTTTTTACGAGTGCGGCCAGCCAGAGCTGCCTACTTTTTAATTAAGCAGAGGCCTGAGATCTCAAGATGAGGAGCCCCTGCAATCATAATTGCCTTATGGAGGAAAAAGCCAGCCCGGTTTAACATTCCCGCACACATGCGCGCACACACACACACACGCACACGTTTATATACACACATAGCACATAGTGGTGGGATAAAGGGGTTTCCTAATAAATTTTATTACCCCTCACAGATTCCTAAAATGTATGTATGTGTGTGTGTGTGAGCTGGGGGATCTGTTGCCATTCACCAGTATAAGTAATGATACACCTGTGTTGGGTGCTGGCTCCATAATGACAGAAAAGGGGGAAACAGGTAGTAAATCTTCTCGGTTTAAACCAACGTAGGCAAACAGAGAGCCAGTCATGGGGCATTACAAGGTGTGTAAGCGTATGTGTAGATATATGTAAATATATATATATATATATATATATTCACGTGTGGATGATAATTATGCTAGCCAACTACTACTGGGAACTAGAGTTCGAATCCCCAGCTGTGCTACCGACTGGTTAGGTCTGCATACAGGCGTGATTGGTTACGTCTAAAAGATGATGGATTGGCATCCTGTCTAGTGTGTTTTACTTGAATATTTCTCCCGGGTGCTGTGTTACTGAGCAGGATAAAACAAAATAAATGACTATCTGTGACATTTTCTAGCTCGTTGTTAAGTAGTATTATGTATATTATTAAATAGCTATTGACCAGGGTTGTTTTTGTTGGGAGGGGTGGCATTTAGGAGTGATTTGTGGCAGCAGAAGGAGGGAATTATTGCTGCACACAAAACACACCTCATTCTCCTGCCTGGGCCTCTTCCCCACATCGTCCTCACTCCAGCCGAGCCAAGTGAAGTTAATAAAATATGATTAATGACCCTCTCTTTTTCTTTCCTCCTCAGTCTTGCTGCGTAATCTTTGTAACAGAGAAAAGCTGTCAGGCAGAATTGCTCAGAGATCAGCGTTATTTTGCCCCCCCCCCCCCCAACCCCCCTTCTTGATCCCCTTCTTCGGACAGTCCCGGCAGGGTCCCATCCGTCAAAGCCTTAAGGCCCGGGTGAAGCTTCTGCTCTTCCTCAAGCGTTTTACTGGACACTTCTGACGAGTCTTGAGTGGGCCGGAAACATTCACCCACACAGGCTCGTGATGGCTAAGCTCCCGGTACCCTGCATCGTTATTTCATGAGCTTATCTCCGGCCCATTATCTCGTTACGAGCACAGATCGAGTGAGACTTCCTCTCTTGTCTGGTGGGTCCGAAGATGCAGCTGCGGTTCAGTCTCACCTCATTTTTTCCAGCACACCGGCCGCTATGCGGCTTTGATGCCTGCCCCGTTGTGGGTGTAACCGGCGTGTGTCTGGATCAGGGACAGCTTGAAGGAGTTAGAGGGTATTCAGGGGTGTGTTCGAGATGTGGAGTAATGGCTCCTACCACTGTAATGAAGGCGGCAGGATATCCTGAGTCAAAAGTCGCAGGTTAGTCTTGCGATAGATAAGGCGCGATGAATGAACATGCAAGAACGTGTGGGTGGGTGGATGTGTATGTGTGTGTGTGTGTGTGTGTGTGTGTGTGTGTGTGTGTGTGTGTGTGTGTGTGTGTGCGCAGAGGAATAAAGCAAGCATGAAGCAGCATCATAGTGGGTGAAAAAAGCACACTTACATTTAAATTAACCAACTAGGGGTCTGTTTATGTGTGTTAAATATACAAACTGTCAAAAGACACAACTAAATCGTTACATATTTTTCTAACGGCATTTGGCAGTGTGTATTCCCGCCATTTTAAATAACTAATCAGATCTTTTGGTTTTCTGTTGTTGTACTTAGTGCAGGGTTGCCAGATTGCAACAGTGGTTTTCAGCCAAAAGGCATTTCAGAATCTACCAAAAAGCATAAAACCTCACCAGAAACAATACAGATTTACCAGATAAAGTTGATCGTTAGATCCCCAGAAAGTGTTTTCTCTTTGTAAAAACGCACCCGATCTGGAAACAATGACTCCACGTTCTAAAATCATGCCAGCTTTTCTACCACCAAAACACAATGGTCCTACAAGATCTATACAAGAAATAATCTGGACATTTTTATGAACTGACCACGTGATCATGAAACCTCCGCATTTAACCCAATCAGTGCAGTGAAACACACATTAGGAGGCAGTGCCCGGTACCTGGGAAGCAGTTTGGGTTTATGTGTCTCGCCAAAGGTGACTTCAGTCATGATCTGTCGACTCTTGGAATCAAACCGGCAACCTTCCAATCCCAAGCGGGTTCTCTAATCACCAGGCCAGGGATGCCCCCTTTTTGACCTGGTCACTACCATCATTGTTTCAGCAGCTTCATATTGATAATAGATCTATTTTCGACTGTTATATAGAACAATCTTAATATTAGATGAGGGTCTGAGTGACGATATGAAGCCATTTTGCTGATGATCTAACCGATCTAATGATTAGATCGGTTAGAACAAGGCTGGGCAATTACTTTCTAAAAGGGGCATGAAACATCTGAACTGTGTTGGAGGGCTAAACCAAAGGGAACTTGAACTTAATTCTGCTCAATAATTATTCTGTACTTATAAAAAGTAGTCAATTATATATTTTGATAAGATACTGATAATAGGAAGGTAACGAATGTGTAAACATTGATGTACATTTATGAATTGTGGTGCAGGTCAAAGATGAAAATAATCCTATAAATAAACAGTTTAATTTGTTTAAATCATTACATCACTTTTATGTATAATAGTATGTCATGGTTTTTCACAATATAAGCAATAGTTGTATTACATGCATGACTTGTTCATTTGTGTTTGTCTGATGTACCGCGTGCCGGACAGGGATGCCTAAAGGGCCATATGTGGGCCTGCAGGCCACAAAATGCCCCGGTCTGGGCTAGACAGACAGTGCAGAGGTTTCCTGCTGTTTCTTCCAACCTCCCTCCCTAAACATGGAATAGATAGATTGGCCTTTCTAAATATTTCTGCAGTAGATTGATGTCCTGTCAAATGTTTAGAGAAACGATTAGAGATTTTTTTTTTGGAGTGCCGTTGTTAATTCTTGATTAATTTAATCTTGTCTTTTACTCATTGGCAGACAGTGACAATAAAAAAAACAATCTTGTAACCGAGGACAGACTCTATGTTAAAGAAATAAGAAGAAATAGTGAGGGAGTTCATGTTAGCTGAAGGATTGGTGGACGTTTATTCAGGAGTTCTTGACCTTTTCACTCCTTTACACTCCTTTACATTGCTTACCGTGTTCTTACTAACGACAGCCCCCGTGCATGACTGCCCTCTAGCTGCCAGTCTGGTCATTACTCACTGTGTCGTTCATATTCCGTCATCAGCAAAAACAAATAAACGATATGTTACGATGCTAACATTTAAATAATATTAGATTCGATTCAGTTGGTTTACTATCTTAAATTGCTGACTAAATACACAATATAGAATATTATTCTATTTCATTTTAAGTGTAAAGCATCTGAGAATCAGCCGCTCTAACAAAATAAACAAGAACACATGCTAATTTATGCTAATAAGTTAGCCGCATGACTAGAAAGTTTACGTAAAAATAAAATATTTCGATATTTATGTATCGTTTATTTAATGCACGATTTAAGCAAATGTTCTGAGTATACTATTCAGTAGTTCTGGAAATAGCCTGTTCTAACAAAGTAAAACCTTTACAAACAGACGCTATTAGGTACAAAGAACTTATGTATGACGTATGACTAGCTAATTCACTTTAAAATCTATATTTAATGTTAATTAACAACCATACATTTTTACCTGAACGTTTTGCACATAACCCTAAAATATTAAAATTAAATTGACATGGGTTTTAAATGTAGCAATAATAATAAATAAATTCATGCACATTTAATATAATAACCGTCTATACCGTCAGCTTTTAGTGTAGCATCACCATATTAATGTATTTATTTTTATTGCTACATTTAAACATATGTTGCATAATTTATTCTGGATTGAATAAAATGTTCATTGAATATTAATATTTTAGCGTTATGTGCAAAATGTTCTGGTGAAAGTGTTCTAATATCTAATTGAAATAAAGGAATTATTATGTACACAGGTAGGTCATTAGCACAAGCTACTGTCAATTCTGTTTCTATTTAGATGGTAGTTAAATATTCGATTTTTTTGGAATGAAAAACAATAAATGGTTGTCCTGCAATTCTGAACAAAAAGGAGCAAAAAGAACAATGTGGAGAGATACATAAAGAACATGAAGTTGTATGTCTGCATAAACACTTCACAGTCATGAAACGTTCATATAGTAATTAAAATCATTACGTTCCTGATAGTACATTCTCAATCACACTCCTGCTCATATCCTGGCACTTCCCTAGGAAACAAGTACAGATTGAGTACAGATTGTATTTGTGCACAGTGAGTGGTGACCTACTGAAAGATGAAGAGCTCTCTGCATTAGCCATTGTGTTCAGCTGTTCTCCACAAAGTGTTGGCAATGCTTTCCTGTTTTTTTGAGTGCCAGGCCGCTGAACGCTAGGAATTCTTTCAACGTCCAGTATTTGGAAAATGCCCCGAACTGAAAGCAGGAAACCTAGCAGGACCCACTGGAATACGTTGCTAATCTGTGAAACATTACATAACCAATACTGTAATTACATCTTCATCTATGCTGGGACTGTGAAAACTGCGACAGTAAAACATTAAGTACTACATTACGCTAAAATAGAATAATAATGTGGTCAAACCGGTGACAAAAAATATGGGTGTCATGGTAGATTTTAGAACCGCTATGATCCACCAGTAAATTAGATAGTTCCAGACATTTGTATTCTTCTTAATGATCCTCTATTGTTTGATAACTTACTCATAGTTGTGGTAAAAGTTTGGTACAAAACTTTGATAGATTTTTAATTCGTCACACTTCTGCTAATTGGAGGTTTAAACTTACGTATACATGATCAAGGCTATGCAGTTATGACTCTACTAGCTACATCAAGGCATCAATTTATTTCCAGAAATACTTAAACGATGGTGTCTACTTTCTTGCACCTATTGATTATTTTTAGAAGCTAATCCTTTATAAACAAGAACACAGGGACTGATCAAAGAGTCAGTGATGCCATTTCTAGCAGCTGATCTGTTATACCCCAACAGGTTTGTGCTTAGCTAACAGCAACGTGAAAAAGTCACAGAAAGGCAACTTAGCCTGCTCAGGCATTTGTAATGATACTTGCCTTAATGATGCATGCTAAATAAAAAGGAATTCCAAATTGCAAGACTCATAAGAAAAAGGTGTAGTCGTGATTGTATTTTGGGTCTGGGCTGGTCAGCAGCATCCAACCACCAAAAATCTCAATTTATATGCAATCATGCTCTTCAAAATGTTGACACAGTGGTTAGCAAAAAATAAGAGTTGTGTGTACATACTTTGACAATGTAGTAAAAGTTATAAACTGGTGACCAACAAACCCCCAGATACACCTCACGAATTTTGCAGTTTTGGAGAAAAAGGTGTTATGAACCCTACACTAGAACAAAGCAATATGTTTGCAAAATGTGGTTTGGGTTTGAAAAGGTATCACAGGGTTTGCTTTCTTTAAACAGCCACACACACACAACTGTATACATACACACCAATGAAAAATAAGATCTATTGCTGCTTCTGATACAATGTGATTTTTTTCTCATCCTGAGATAATCTGCTTCCACCCAGCTATTTGTACAACCACCTTAGTCACGGTAATTTGTTACTAAATATCAAAGCCGGAGTGATCATTTTAGCATAGTGGTAAATAGCGCGTCCATGTGTTTTTGTATGTGTGCGTATCTGCTGGAGGCTTGTGAACACATGAGCGATGTGTTAAAGGGGCCAGTTTGAATAGTTCTCTGTTCCAGGTTATAAAGTGCTGGAGAAATCATGTCCGATGGGGTTGTAAAATTTTGAAATGTTACAGCTATGGCTGGTGGAGGCTCGGCTGCAGGTGACGTTTTACAGGCTGCTTACTTTGTTCGGGAGCTAGTTTTGACTCAAACGTCTGTGGGCACATAATTTTTATTTTATACAAAAGTATTGAGACACCCTTGTAATTTTGATTTGATGTGTTGTTGGTTTTTTTTTCCAAATCATGTGGTACATCAGTTACATAAAGGAGATTCTAAGCTTCCAGTTTTGCTGCAATGGTTTAAGGAAAGACTCTTTTCTGTTCCAGCATGACTGTACATCATAACAACATTAAAACAGTTGGTGAAACAGTTTGTCCTGAACTAAACTGCCTTGGAATAAACTTTAAAGTCAGTTGAGGCCACCTCAGTGCCCAGCCAACCAAAGCAATCATCTTCCAAAGCCATGTAAGGAACTGGCTGTTGATCAAGCTGGGACGATGACACTGTGGTCATGGTCAGTTTTATAGTGACCAAGTGTGATATTAAACTGATTTAATGGCTGAAATGCACAAAACCTTGTAAGATGCCGTCTAACAAGAGTTATTATGGTCATTCAGTATTTTGCTAATTTGCTGATGTAATTGCTGAGCGGCACAAATTCCTACGAAAAGACGATGTCAGTATTGTTTGCTGTTTGTTCAAGTCGATTGTGAGGTGTCCAGGTACTTTAGGACCTTATTGTAGTCACTATGTGCCTCCATGAGTTGTTGAGTGACACAAATTCTTTCATGACTCTTGGGAGTAGAGATCACTATTATTATACTATCTATTCGTGGTTATGGTCACATGTCCAAAAACGTTTGGACACTATGACATTGGTGTAATCATTAGGTGTCCTATTGTTTGATTGTTTTGCTAATTTGATGGTTAACACATTGTGTCTATATCTCATGATTTACATCCTTTCTACACCAGCGTCCAAACCTCAATCCCATGACAGAATAACAAAGGAATACGTTAGTAATTTATCATGTTCCTCGAGTCGGGTCCCCTGTAAGCCTGTGGACATGCACATAAGTGTGTGTGTGTGTGTTCAGAACAGGATCAACAGGTTGGAGTCTGGTTGTTGGTTCGCAGTGACTGTTTTCGCACATAAAGCAGGGTCCTGCTCTCTATCAGCTCGAGCCTTTTCCCATAAATTGCAGCAGCGGTAGCTCCACGCCAATGCTCAAGCTTTACAGTGTCATTTCTGCGCCCCACAATACCAGACTGAAAACTCTTTGTTAGTCTGGCCAGTGAACAAGTTCTTGGTCTCGCACATTTTTTGGCCTCGTCCAGCTCTGACTCAGATGTGCTGGCAGACACCGGGCTAACTCGACGCTAATAGCTAACAAGCAAAAGCGATTTAACTAGCAAAAGTGAGTTGGAGTGTGTCTGTAGAACTGTGCAGGTACTGGTGTTGAACATCATAACCTGGCTCACAGATGAGACTGACTTCATTCTTATGAGACAGACAGACTGCTACAGATAGATAGACAGACAGTCAGACAAAAACAGGCTGATACAGATACACACTTATAGACTTGTTGGTCTGTATTGTCTGTATCTGTCTGCATTAATCTGTTTCTGGGTGTATGGCTGTCTATCTAATATATCTATCTAATGTCGATTGACTGATACAGACTCACAGAGGCAAACAGACACTAAGACTGACTGAGACAGACCCATAGACAGTCAGGCAGACAGAAAGAAACGAAGGCCGACATACGGACAGACGCACTGATACACAGAGGCAGGCAATGTAATCTAGACAGACAGGCGGTGAGAAACAGAGGCCGACAAATGGAGAGGCAGACCGATGCATACAGACAGAACGAAGGCTATTTAATATGTAAGTTGTAGTCAGTCTGAGAGTAAAGGGATGAAATAGAACCGACTTTCAGGATTAGTTCCTGTGAGAGTGAAATTCTCAGTGAGAAGCATTTCTCAGCCCGTGCTTATACAGAATCAGATTTCTCCTTAGTCATACTGATCTTAGTTAACACCAGGCTGTAAAGTAAAACTGATCCAGAACCACCTCCACCAGTCATGAAGTTTGGAACTGATGCCCTAAAAGCCCAGTGAACACCACCCACACCACCCACACACACCTGTGCTCTATGTGTTATGCCATTAGAAATAGGGATTAACATATATAAACTATGTATAGACTTGGGGATAAAAGGGCCAGAACGACCAGACCGTCATTGTTACTTTTATGCTTTTAGCTTTTTTATCTTTTTGTTTTAAACACGTGACTAAATAATGTATATTAGGTTTGCACCTAGATTCTGACAAAATTATTTAATTAACCTTTTTTTATTTGTAACAATGTATTTATATTGTACTGTATTGTACTGTATTAAATGCTTGCAAAAGGTGGCTTGGCTCATTTAATGTATAAATGAACGAGAAAGTTAATGAGTAAAGTAAATGAATGTTTAAAACAAATGTCACTATGTCCATGTTGTTCTAATTATTTTATTAGTATTTTTTTTACTATAAATAATTAGTATTTATTAATAATAATTGTTATGTCTGTAGAGATTAGATAGATAGACAGACACAGAACGATAGATAGATTTAATATATTCATTAATAAATACAAATATTTTTATATATTTATTAATAATTCGTATGTATATTTACATCAAATTCATATTATACATTTTCTCAGGTCAGAACATTAGTTTCGTATGTTTATGGACATTATAATCAGTTAGAATTCAAATTCTACAAATTAATTTCACCTTTCGCTAAAATGAATGACCCATGCAAAATTTTAGGTGTTCCCTTTCTAATAATATTTCTTCCGGACAGTTTTGAAAACCTGTCGTAAGCTCAAAACATCACAACTTTAGATTTACAGCCTCTGAGATTTATGCCGTGCGGATATTTTGTTTCTGTTTTTATTGCTGAGTGCACTCCTGCGATTCAGTTTCAACCTGATAGGGCAGAACCAAATTTTCTATAAGCGTTTTTGTTTTCAAAGAGTTGAGCAGCAATAATTCAGTGTTGCTCTTTTCACTGTGGGTGGGGAGCACAGTGATGGAAGCGAGAGGGATTTATTTCTTTGGTCATGCCATAAATCTGGTGTCCACCATGAAGGCGTTCACGCTTCTTCCGGTCATTTCTTGATGTGTAGCTTGTCTCCTTCTTTCCTTGTCCCATTACTCGTTCCTCTCTCCCTGAGACGGGAAACCCAACACCACAAACTTCACTTCCTCGACAGTGTCAGGTTAGCGACCGCTGATCAGTCTGTGTGTCAGGGGGTCTGCTGTCTGAAAGGCCTGCTGTTTCTCTCGGGAAACTTCCCATACTGCCTTGTCTCTCAATGTAAAGAAATTGCCTTTATAAAAGTAAACTGTAATGTACCAGATCCCTGGAATCATGTCTATTGAGCATGTAATGATTCGCATAGAATTATCAAAAATTGATTCGGCTGGGACACAATTCATATCATGTATTGTTAATGTATGTCGATATTCACTCCAAATGCCAGAGAACGTTTAGCATGCTAGCGCAAATTTTTGGCTAAATTAAATATAATCAATAATAAACAATATTAAAGAAAGAGATAGTTAGAGAAGGCTTATCCTAAACCCAAACTTTGGATAGGTTGGGTACAAACTTGGTTGGGTACTGTAAACTGTGGCCATCTTGATCAAGGGCCCAACTGTGACAAGATGGCAGATGTGGAGCCTGTTGAGCTAATATTGATCCTGATGTTTGCCAATAAAGTTGCCTTAACTGGTTTGGGGTGGGAATGCTTATAAAAATACATGCCAGGCCATAAACTTTGAACAGGTTGGGCACAGACTTGGTTAGATACGGTTTACTGTGACCACCTTGCTCAAGGGTCAAACAGTGTTTGTGAATAAAACCACCTCCACTCATGTGGTTTCGGTTCCTACCTGGTTTTGAAATGTGCCCGTGAGACACCATGGTACTGGACAGACAACACTCAGTGATGCTCTGGATGGATTGACATGAATTGATGTCTCCACTGGACATTACTTAACCAGATATGTTTTTATCACACTTTAGGTGATTGACGACATGGGAAATGCCAAGTTCTGTATGGATGGATCTCTGGAGGCCAGCTGGAGCTGGCTGAAATATGTCCGGATTGCAACTTCGTATGAAGAGCACAACTTGGATGTGTGTCAAATCAATGAAGATGAGGTGAGTCTTCTTGTTTAAAATATATTTTGGCTTTGTATGGTCAACAGGTCATTTGACTCCATATACATCTGTACATTGAGTTCTTTGTTGTGGTTTAATTTGGACTGTGTTCCAAATGTATAACCACTGAGACGAAGCCAAACACTGAGACAAATATAGTCATATTTAACCAGTATAATCTATTTGTATTCTTCATCATACACAAACGCCAGATTAAATCACAGTTTATTGTAGCTTGAAGACAGCAATTGGCATTTTAACAGCTCGGGTTTTAATTGTATGGCCGTTTATAGTGTCAGGCCAGTCATTTAATGGAAAATAATCCAAAATTGAAATGTCCAAAGTGTATAAATGACTGGATGCTGAAAGGTTTACATTTATTTTAAAACCTCAAGAAATAAAAAGTTGGAAGAGCATGGAAAATCCAAGTAACAAAAAAATTAACGAACCTGGGTTATTTTGTTCAGTCTACTCGTCAACAGTTTTTTTTAATTAATAGACATTCATTCCACAAATATATATATATATATATTAGTGGTGGGACTCGATTAAAAATTTTAATCGAGTTAATTACAGGGTCTGTAATTAATT
>JAOTRQ010000024.1:931036-946387 GCA_028565875.1 Hoplisoma paleatum
ATATATGACATATTGTCTCTGCCCACACAGTGTTTGTTTGCCCCTCTCTGGATTTATTTAAGTCTGCGCAAGTTTATACATGTCTCAGGTTTGCTCATGTGTTCACTCTGTCCAGGCACTCATGTGTATATGTCTGTATAAATGTGTGTGTGTGCAGTAAAGGGGAGGGGGATTATAACGTGTCACGCCAGTGATGGATGGGGCATCTGCCCCCAACACTTGAAAGCGATGTGAGGAGGTCAAGATGGCCTTCTCGGTCCTGTCGGATCCTCAAAAGATTTACTGTAGAGGCAGCTTTGCGCTATCATAATGGATTGTTTCGGGGGGGAAAGGAACACATTAGCATATATCCAAAGCATCCATGTTCTCAAGTCAAAGTCTCAATAGCTCAATTTAACATCAAACTTCGGCCTGTGTCATTAGGGCGAGGTAACAGTCGGGCTTTTCATTTCTAAGTGGGAGCACTTGTTTAAATGCTCTGACAGATCCAGACAAAATCTTTACTGTGACAGGATCAGATTCTTCAGATAATATTGATTGAACCATGAAATGGTTCATTTTAGAAAGTAAAGCAGGTGTTTAGTAGGTAAGATAACAGTAGATTGTATATGCACCTAAATGTGTCTGTAATATATAGAATCAATGTATTATACTCGATTTAAGTAAAATTAAAATATTTTAGAAAACAATACAGTACTTACATACATAAAAAAACCTGAAATACAAGTATAAATATATTAACAAGACAAAAATTAGTTATGCATTATTTTTATCCACGAATAGCAATTTGACACATAATAAATAACCTATTCATGGGTTGCATAACCATTATTGTAAAATTTTGTATGTATTTCAATTGTAGTTTTGCTTTGATTTGAACATTTTTTTAACCATTTTTCTATGTTAGTTGTATTTTTATTCAAGCAACTAAACGAAACAACCCTTATTTATCTTTTACATATACTAAACTGTGTACTCTGTTTACCGTAACACATCCCCAACACACCTTCATATATAAAATAAACAATCAAGATTATTCTGGTAAATATTATTTATATAAAATAAAGATTAATGCGCAAATGTTAAATAAATGCTTATTAATCTAAACGTCATATAGAGTACACAGATCGAATAAATATTAGGCTGCATGTTTACTTGTTTGTATAAATAAGATGTGACGACCTAAAGACGGTAAAAATGCTCCCGTTATTCTTATTCCTCATGTGATCACACTGTTGCACGTAATTCCTGTTTAAAGCATTTCATTCATGTATTAATAATTAATTAAAATGGATTTTGTATTGCTTAAATTGTGTGTATTTAAACACTATAAACACGAAATATATTTTTTTATATGACATTTAATTAAAAGCACGGGTTAAAGGTAAATTGTAATATAGCCTATAATGTAGACTATAGTGTCGATGCTTTTCTGTTATATTCTTATATTAAATTATGTTCTATTTACAATTTAGCGCGTTTAGGCTAATTATGTCTAGGTTATGGATAATATTGCTATTTATAAATGAATAAGAAAATACAAATCACAGTCACACGCCTGTTGTAAATAGCTGAGTAAGTTTGCATTAATTGTTTATGGAATTAATAATTGTGAATTTGTCTAAAGACAAATATGCCATTTCTAAAATCGAACAAATCAATAAATGCATATAGAGAAATAGCATTTATTGTGATATAATTATTTTTTATTATAACGTTGTTTGTGTTTATGGTGTGTTGTTTGCACTTCTGTTTGACCTCCCTTTAAAACTGGGAGGGAAGTAGAGGGGGGGCATCTGGAGGCCATCACGTACCCCCCCCCCACGCCCCACCCCCCCCCAAAAAAAAAAAAATGTCGTCGGGGGTCGTGTGCGTGATTATAACGCGGTAACGCGCGGCGCGTGATTCTGATTATTCCAGCCAAGTGCGCGCGCCCGTGTGTCTGTCCGTGTCTCTGTCCGTGTCTTTCCGTGGCACCGAAGAGAGAGTGGGATGAATGCGTGGCTCAGAGGAGGGGAAGATAACGGGGAGGGTCCTGTGCGGCACATCACTCGGGTGCTTTTCAGTCTGAGAGATAAGAAGGGGAGGAGTGTCGGGAGCGCACAGGGGCCGTGAGGGGACCCGCCGTTTAATGAACCAGACACGCTCGCTACAGCTCATCGAGAGACGCGCGTCGGCTTCTCTAGTCGGGACACAAATCTAGACTCCGAGGATTCTTCGCTTCGTCCAGAGTTTGCAGTCGGGTTAAGACTTCTCCAGCTCCTGCCGGCGGGTGGAAGGAAGGGGGCCCGGCTCGGCCCGCGCTGCTTTAATGAGACTATGGGTTGTGTGGTGAACTCCGGGACGGAACTGCTGTTACGACTGGAAGCGCTGAGATCAACCGTAAGACAGCTACCCACAATCTGCCCGTTCCCAGCAAACAAAAAGGTCAGATCGAATAATAATAATAATAATGCTTATCCGCATAAATAATAATATAATAACAAAGTGCATTTAATTGTATTGTCAAGTCGCTTATTACGATTGCTCCAGTGTAAAAAAAAAAGAAAAAAGTTTTGGCCTACATTTGTACACCTGTGCGCCGTCACAAGGCCGCTATGATGCGCACTTAAGGCGTTATAGTGCTTCTGCATACTTGCGTACTACCTAGAAAGTTTCTCTCACTAGAAACAATACAGTGTTATGTGGTTTGGGTTTGGGCCGAACCCCTTTCTGTATTTGTATCAGCGTGTGTGTGTGTGTGTGTCGTGTGTGGTTCTTTACCTTGGTACGGAGCGCCCCCATGCGGCGGCATATTTAACTGCCACCATTCTGATCTGACTCGATCACCTTTGTGGCCTTTTCATTCGCGTTTGATTAAACGATTGTAATAATTTGAACCACTTGATACAACTTATACATATGTTTTGTTTTATATCAGAAATTATTTTCAATATAATTGTTGCTCGTGTGTAAGGGTTTGTAAAGGTAAAAGCTGTAGTTTTATTTTTTTGTTTTTGTTTGTTTGTTTGTTTGTTTGTTGTAACGTGAAAAATATTGTTTACCATTGAATGATGCTTCTATTAGAATGTGAATTTTATTTTTTAATATATAGCTTGTTTATATTTTATATTGCATTGTTCATTTCTATCGTTTAACGTATTTTGTTTAACTACGTGTTTATTCCCAAATGGCATGTATATTATATATTTTTATTTACGTAAAATGCACGATTAAAATATAAATTCAATAAACACACGTTACAGTCTGTTGGCTACGAGAACAATACAAATTGTACTGAATATATTACAAATGTGTATAGCTTAAAGATAAAAATCCATCCAATCAAGTATAATTATATTTGTAATTATGCATTTTTCTTTTATTTAAAAACATATTTAACATTTACTTAGTTTATTTTGTATATACAAAAATACTAGTAGGTCTATTATATAACTTGGTGTGTTTTATATGTGTGCATTTATATGTGGTTTGTTTTAAAGACTAATAGTAGATATACATAGTATACTGTGTATTCTCATATCACAGTAATATTTTGCTAATTAGTTTACGTTTTTACTATAACTGTGTACATTAAATGTTATATAAATGTTAGTATTAATAGTTATAATTTATATTATTACTGTGTACCTGTTAAATTCGTACAAATGTGTTGCTATTGGAAAAACCCGTATTGTCGGGAATGCGTGCAACTTAATGTAATATTTCGTTTCGTTGTATTTTAATTTTGTTTATATTCTTTTTAAAATCATGTACAAATATTACACAGGAGCAGGGATGGCAAATGTTGATATAATACAAACGAAAATTTTTAATTTTTAAACAATGACAACATCCATATAATAATCGTTACGTGTACAAAAAGAATAAAAGCAAGAATACCAATTTATAAAACAGCAATTTATAAACCATCGTCTGTATATATTTTTTTTTTCAGATTTATTATAAAGCTATTAGGGATATTGAAGCAGGGGAGGAGCTGTTGGCTTCTATGAAGGACGGAGTTTTCCCGGAGGGCTCGATGGCACCAAATCTAGAAGGTAAGACAAATAATCCCTGCTAACATTCTTCTTAAAAGTGACAAAATAATTATATTCGCTGTTCGAATTCGAATTCTTTACAAACGCAATGAAGTGAAAGATGCAACAGGTGGATTGGCGCAGATCTGCCGGTGCGCACAATTCACTATAAATGTTATGTTGCGTAAAAGAGACGCAGCAGCTGCAGCACTAATGAACTCAATCACTGGTGCAAGAGTCTCACCTGCATTAAAACCCATTATAAGCCCATTATAAGCTTCTCGGTCCGTTTGGGGAGGGGTGTTGAGTGTATTTTGGCGTACATTAAAACAATTACACCTGTATATATAGCATTATTATTAATATTATTACACTAATACTGTTGTAAATAGTTCCTCAATAACCTAACTAATCACATTAGACGTAAAGAGTAACAATAAGAGTAAAGTAGTGTACTAATAATATAAAAAAATAGTAACAAATGGTTTGATTAATTTTTTTTAACGAATAAATGAATGAGCAGCAATCTAATTCGTTATAGTTGCGTACACACTAAATGTCTTCCAATTTGTTCCTAGAATTATACAAAACAACCCCCTAATTATTCAAGGGTGCCCACATCTGGAAACCGATTCCTACTTTTCACCTGATGTTATCAGACCCCTTTAATGATAAAGCATTATTATTTATTTTTATTCATTTGTGGCCGTTAAGTTCATTTATATGTACAGATTTTAATTGTAGTACTATATTTGGTTTCTAGCAATGGTGCAGCAAAATGTTCTTCTTAATGAGTTGGTCATTAAATAATCGTTTTATTGTTTAAAATGTACTCACTGGAAAGTGTTCGTGTTTTAAATTTTGCTTTAAATTCATTTATTTTCATATTTTATTAGCAGCATTGTATTTTTCAATAATCTTTTAACAACGTATTCATCATTTGTCTTTGCAATATAGCAGTACTACATAAATGCAGTTAACATTTTAACTTATAAGGTGTCAGAAAATCTGTCGTATGTAATCTTTAATTCAGTTTTGTTTGTAGTAGCTATGGGTAGTCGAATCATTCTGTTGACATATGAAGAAATATATTAAAAACACACAGCTAGAGTGAGAAAGGGTGAGCGTGAAAAGGAAAGTGAGAGATCTTGGCTAGATAGAAAAAAATCGAAAGAGCGCCATCGAAAGAGCCAGTGCAGGCCAGCCGGTCCACACCGTTATAAAAGGACAATATGAAAAGACAAAAACACAAAAGGGGGTGAACATGGTCAAGAGAGTCAATCTGTCAGATGGAGTCTGAGAGGCCAAGATATAGAAAGATTTTAAAAAGAGAGAGATTGAAGCTCTCTAGACCTTGTCCTCTTGGCTTATCGTGGCTGGAATTTGGAGTGGGGCTTGAGGAGTCTCAGGGGACCTCACCCATGCTCGCAGATTAGCCGCTAAACTGCACATAATTGTATTCCCCCTACTTCTCTCCAAGAGCTATTAGTTTCCCGCTCCCCCTTTTTTTTCCAGCATTCCTCTCCAGTACTCAGTGATGTTGATGAGACACAGAGATAATGTAACAAAGCCTTTTTAATTCCCTCACCCAGTAACGCCATCGGCGCTAAACAATGCCACGTAAAAAAAAAATGAGGATAAGTACATTTTTTTTATGGAGCTGGAATTTGAAATGTTGGTACGGACTCATCAAGCAACAGGTTTGCTATATGACCTATGTTGGAGGTTGTGTTTCGCATTGGATTGCGCATGCTGGTTAAGGGTCAGAAATCTATTGTACCAGATTATGTATGACTGATAAGATCAAATATGACTGTTATGGATCCAACATTTTCCAAATCTGAATTTGTTATTATTTGGGTCTAGAACATTAACCAGGTATTAACAATCAAGTTCACAAAGCATCTTGTGTGTGTGGTTGTTCTCATTCTCATTGGCACCATGGGTCTGAAAAAAAGTGTTTTTCTTCTTCATGGGTCAATACAAATGCACTGAAGCAAAATAAAATTTGAAGCTACGTCTATAAACAAACACTCTTCACCTGACCAGCCATATGCAACCCTCATGGTCCGGACCTGTCCCATAATAAAAGGCTTGAGGTGGAAGGACACCAAGGTCACAGGATACCACTTATTGTTTCCATGTTGTGCTCTGCCTGTTGTGTTATAGATGAGCAGATGTACCGTTGTGAAGACTGCGACGAGCTCTTCACGTCGAAGCTGGAGCTGCGGCGGCACCAGAAATACTCCTGCACCAATGGCAGCTCTATATTCGACTCCCTAAATGAAGATCTAAAGCAGGAACAGGAGGACAATGATGAGCCGGTGCATGAGTGCAAAGACTGTGAGAAGGTCTTCCCTAATGAATATAGGTCAGTTGAAATGGTCCGATATCATTTAAGATATTTAGAATGACAGACCGTTAAACTAAACATGTCTTATGATTCGACTTATGATTCTTTGTAGTCTGGACCAGCATATGGTTGTGCATACGGAGGAGAGGGAGTACAAGTGTGACCAGTGCCCCAAGGCTTTTAACTGGAAGTCTAACCTCATTCGTCATCAGATGTCACATGACAGTGGAAAGCGCTTCGAGTGTGAGAACTGTGATAAGGTAGGCTATTATAATTTAGTTCAGAAAACACACTTTCAGAGAATTGTTAGTACTATGTTTTAAACATTTGAAAGTACAAAGGCTTACATAGCAGTGGAACCAGCACTTGAACCAGTGACCTTCAGAGTACTACCATGACCTCTAGGTTACAACTTTGTAACACCATTGTAACGCAAAGAACCATTTCTCTGCAGATAGCATTTCTCTCTTAGCTACATTAGCCCGTCTGCTCAGCCATCGCTCCCAACACTGAGCCCAAGCCGTCCATGTTTCTGTCAATGATTTACCACTGTTCCTCTCTTGGAGAACTTTAAAAGAAAGCCTTTTTTGTAATAACACAAATAGAGATGTGCAGTACAATGAAATTCTTTCTTTGCATATCCAAACTTATATCAGAGCGCAGGGTCAGCCATCATACGGTGTCTCTGGAATAAGCAGGGTTAAGGACAGGGTCTTGCTCAAGGAGCCAAGAGTGGCTATGTAGCAGAGCCTGGATTTGAACCGCCAATCTCCTGGTTGCAAAACTCTACCCACTAGCCCACACTGAGATTATCAATTGGTCATTGTTTGCCTGACTCAAAGCCATTGTTTCCTTTAAGGTATTCACAGACCCCAGCAACCTGCAGCGCCATATTCGCTCACAGCACGTCGGTGCTCGTGCCCACACCTGTCCGGAGTGTGGCAAGACCTTCGCAACTTCATCTGGTCTCAAGCAGCACAAGCACATTCACAGCAGCGTGAAGCCTTTCATGTGTAAGTTTTCACCCTAAGCTACATATAATGTCCTGTTTGTTCTTTTCAATTTGTTGTCCATGACGGGCTTAAGTGGTTGTCTGTTGCATTCAACAGGCCTAGGTATGCAAGGGTAGTACTGATCTTACCATATCACTAAGGCTTACTGAATGAGATTTGTTGGCTGGCATGAGCTTGTATTACGCTGGATTTGTAATCACCTGATGAGACGAATTACAGTATGTTAATAGAATTAATCAGCCATGTGTGTTCTACCAGGTGAGGTGTGTCACAAGTCCTATACCCAGTTTTCCAACCTGTGCCGCCACAAGCGAATGCATGCCGACTGCCGCACACAGATCAAGTGTAAGGACTGCGGACAAATGTTCAGCACTACCTCCTCCCTCAATAAGCACCGGCGCTTCTGCGAGGGCAAGAACCATTACAGTCCTGGAGGCATTTTTAATCCGGGCATCCCTATGACCTCCAGCCCAATCATGGGCAAATCTAAGCCTCATCCCGGCCTGAATCATGGCGGGCTTGGCTTCGGGGATTACTTCCCATCTCGGTCGCATCATCCGGGCTTGCCATTCTCCACCGGCCCGCCGGCCTTCCCGTCTCTCTCTCATGGCTTCACAGGGATTTTTCCTCCTTCGCTCTATCCAAGACCTCCGTTGTTACCTCCTAGCTCGTTACTGAAGGGTCCACTGAATAACAGTCAAGACGGTAAAATTCCACATAGTCCTTTGGATGCGCCGGCTCTCTCAATGGTGACGGCCATTAGCAACACGAACGGGAATCCTGGAAGCATCCTTAGCCATTCTGATGGGAATCGGGAGTCAGACGGCAAGAACAAAGTGAAGATGAGCGATGTGTCTGATGGCAGTGACTTGGAGGATGTCAACACGACCAGTGGGACTGATCTAGACACCACCACAGGGACGGTTTCCGGCTCCGATCTGGACAGCGAGGCTGAGAGCGAGCGGGATAAAAGCAGAAGGAAACACAGCCAGGAAGACAAGCAAGAAGAGATCAGTAGTAACGCGGTATCTGTGTCGAGCTTAGGTAACCATCCTCACGATCGCTCGTTCCTCTCTCCACAACATTCCTTCTTCCCACCACCTGACGAGCAAGCGCTCCCACCTACAGGTGCAGCCACTGACTCCATCAAAGCCATTGCTTCCATCGCAGAAAAATACTTTGGGCCAGGATTTATGGGCTTGCAAGAAAAGAAGATGGCCTACCATTCCATGTTTCCTTTTCAATTCTTACCCAACTTTCCACATTCCCTGTACCCCTTCACGGAAAGAGCCATCAACCCTAACATGTTTCTAAAACCGGAGCCCAAATCACCTCGCGAACACATACAAAAATTGGCCACCACTACTGCTCCAGAGTCACCGTTCGATCTTACCACCAAGCCCAAGGAGGTAAAACCTTTAATTTCACCATCTGTCAAGTCGTCGTTGCCATCAGGTGGACTTCTCCCAAGCGGCGAAGAGCAGCCTTTGGATCTAAGCATAGGTAACCGGAGCAGAGCAGGCCAAAACGGCAGGACTCCAGATCAGCGTAGGATTCATGCCAACAACTGCAAAACCCTCGTCAAAGAGGAGCATCCAGTGCTCAACCAGTCTCTTAACCTTCAACCCCAGATGCCGTCGTCCCTCGCTCAGCCACCGCCTCCTCATCAGCAGCCTTCGTTGCATTACGCAAAGCCCTCGCCCTTCTTCATGGATCCAATTTACAGGTATTTCAATCCAAGATAATGCCAATCTCTCATATTGAAAGACATCCTTTCATGGTTACAAGTTTACGTACTAAACGGAAGAGGTTTACTTCATACGTAACCCTCTGTGTTGTTGTCCAGCAGGGTGGAGAAAAGGAAAATGATAGATCCTGTAGGAGCACTGAAGGATAAGTACCTGAGGCCATCTCCACTGCTCTTCCACCCTCAGGTATCTTGATGATATTGTCTTATAGTCTTTGCACTCAGATTAACAACATCAAAGTCTGTAAAAGGTTCTAGGATCAAAGAAACGATATCATGGTTTTGCTGGGTTTTAATCTCTGATGATGTTTCGCTGTCTTTGTAGGACTACTTGTCAACCTGTCAACCTAGTCAAATCATAGGTCAGGGATAGGGTTAAGGTTAAATCTGTAAAACCCCAACTAGTACGAAAGGCTTTTCTTTAATTGTAAGACATATCCAGACATAATGCAATAATATATACTGTGATTTCATTAGATTTTTTAAAATAGATTAGATATTGGTTGTACTTGGTGGTAACATACATCATGTTATCTTAAGTTTTGGGCAAAGGGAATAAAACGAATCTCACAATCTCCCATTGTTCGAGAGCTTTTCAAACATTTCCCACCTTTGAACGATGATAAAATGAAAATATTATTAATAACGACCTTTTGAATTGGATTGAGCTGTCTCACATAGCTCCAAAGCCCAGCTAAGTTTAGTCAACGCATTGTTTTTTCAGTGCAACTCTACTCCGAGGCCCCGCCGCTAAATAACTTCCTAAGATTTTTTTTTTGCTCTGGGCTGCCTAGATAATGTCTATGTGTCCATCAGACACTTCCTGCGTTTGTGTGCGAGGAGAATAGGTTCTCTTGTTGGGAACTGTCTTATCTGGTGTGTAAATCTGTTTTCGATCAATGCAGAGTTACATTCCCCTGGTTCTTTTTACTGTTTTGCTTTCTTTGGCCGTGTATCTGGGTGGCATCAGGACAATTGATAGAAGCAAGCCAATGGGTGTCTGCTTTGTCTTCTTTCATTGATGTTTCAGTATGTATAGAGATCAGATATCTCAACATGGGCAGTTATGGCTTAGTGTTTAAGTTATTGGGCTAGAAATCTTAAGATCACCGGTTCAAGCCCCACTACTTACAGGTTACACCAGTGTGGTGCTCCTAAGAGAGTTAAGGACCTTAACTCTCAATTTCTGTAAATGGTCTTCTTCTTCTTCTTGTAATTGCTGTAATTGTACATTGCTTTGGATAAAGGTCTCTGTTAGATGCTCAAAATGTAAAATTCATCTGGTAAACAGTACTTATTCAATTCAATTTTCCCCTTAACTCAGTTGTCTAAAAACATATTACACAACCACACCTCCCCTCTCATTACCCCATGGGAGAAATAGGTCCGATGACCAAATCGAAGTAGACAAAAATAAATAAATTGAGTCACCATGTCTGTCCCCAGTGTTTATCCATATCCCAAAAGCAGGAAGGATGTAAGCTGTATTTGGCCATCGAGACACATAGCTAAGCCTTTGTTCTTCATCTAACGGGGAAGGCATATCAGCGAGGGGTATCTTAAACTGCATTGTACAGCTCACCATTTTTGGAGGTAAATAGCTCATTCATAGGCTTCTCTCCGAGACTTGTCGGGAACAAAGTAGAGGGCCGGGGGCTCCCAGGGGGGGCCGCTCGAGTGACTGCTAACGTGGCATAGGTCAGGGAGGTGACTCTCCAATGGCACAATCAAGACGTGACCTTATGATATGAGGCTTCCTCTGGCTTTCCGCCCCATCTCATAATACAACCAGACTAAACTGCTAAACTGCTTTCCGTCAGAAACCCCTGTGTGTCGTTTGGGTAGCGGATTATGAAGAAAGAGCTGCAAGATGTCTTCTCTCATTGTAAAATTTGGTGCAGGATTAGACCTTGGTTAGATGGTTCTGATTTCTTAATTAAGGCTCTCATTAAGGGTGCAAGTGTCCTGAAAGTGGTAGGGGAAAGTCCCCTAAAGCTTTCACAGAGCAGTGTGTTTGGAGTCGAGAGCCTTTAAGTAAATGGTGCCATTTCCTTCCTAAATGGTGAAGCCAAACATTTTTAGATTATTTGCTCTTATATCAATTCTACTGGAACCGTAACCACAAAAAAAATCACATCCCAGAGCTGCTGTGAAAAATAAATACAAAGCTTATCAAGGGTCTATTTTCTCAGGTATCTGCAATGGAAAACATGACCGAGAAGCTGGAGAATTTCGGTGCTTTAAAACTGGACGCTTCGAACTCTCTCCAGCACTCCTCGCATCACCTTTTCAACTTCCGTTCTCCTCCACCCTCCCTGTCCGATGCCATCCTTCGTAAAGGAAAAGAGCGTTACGCCTGCAGGTAAGCACAGTTACCATCATGTCATTACTATCAGGTTATCGGATCAAAGTCTGAGAGGATCTGTCATTTCCAGGGAGCTACAGTACAACATTTGCTTTGTTGCTACCACCTAGTGGTTGTAGAAGGGGATTACACTCACAGTGTTTTGGAAATGGAAGCAGAGATTTTTATTGCACTTATTGCTTAAACTTTGACCTCCAAGGCCAAGTAAAAACATACAAAGTTGGTCCGGGCTCAACACTAGTGAAACACTAGAGACTAGTCGGATTGTTTGTTTCTTCTGTTCACAGAGCTGATAACATTCAGACTTTTTCAGAAGTCTTTTAACCAAAAACAACTGACCCTACTTTCAAATACTTCTTTTTCCATATAGAACAATTTGATAATAGGGTTGCTTCCACCTAGGGGTAAAGTGAGACAATGACACACAAAGTGTGTTATCCGAAGCTCCAAAACACCATGAAAGTGCAAGGTTGATACAGCTCAGGGTTTTAGGTCTGATTAAATTGTAATAAAGTCTTGTTGGCCTTTGTAAATGCTTATCAAATTTCGACCGAGGACACATCCATGTGTATCTTTTCACGAAATCTGATTTTCTCTCATCCCAGGTACTGTGGGAAAATCTTTCCCAGGTCGGCTAATCTTACCAGGCACTTACGGACACACACAGGAGAACAGCCCTACAGGTAAGCCACTCCAAAAACCTGAAAACCTAGTCTCATAAGTGTCCGAATAACTCCAAGACGTGAACATCCAGTCCTGGATGGGACATGCCTACTTGGCAGAATCAAGGCCGACCTGACACAACAACAACTCTGAGAAATGTAGTCACATCCAAGCCTTTAGAATGAATTACAGAAAGAGTGATCAGAGATGCTGGAGAAAATAAAGGAAGATTGATTCTATCCGTGCAGATGTTCAGATGGAGTCGAAGCGGGCGGTGCAGGCTCTGGACAATGTCGGCCGGTAATAACACCCCAGAGACAGCCTTGTGCTGTTTATAGAGCTGCTTAATTATCACAGATTTGGCTTTCTTCCAGTCGACCCTCTGATATGAAGATGAGGGGGATCTGAGAGAGAAGGCCTTTGATTTGCTGGCTCGCTGTGACCTTAAGCAGTCCAGCAGGAAATACAGCGAAATTACCTTGAGCCTGCATGTTCAATGGATGGTTCAGTTTTTTTTGTCTGGTTAGTAGAGTTCACAGAAAGAAAGATGGATCACAAGAGGGTCTCCGATGATTAATACAATGGTGTCCCAAAAAACATGATGTCAGTTGGTTCTGGGAGTGAGTTTCAAGGAATTCTTTCACATAATAATGTATGGGAAAACTTCTTGTCTTCCATGGTCCTGTTGAACTGCATGTATTTAGACTAAAGTAAAATAATAGGGGTGTTTTTGGTACCCTGGTACACTAATGATCAAAGTATCTGATTGACATACGTTACATCCTTAGCGCCAACTTTCAAGGAGTTAGAGTTTAGATTATGTCGAGTCTAGACAGACCTGGTTTAGGGCCATTTGTCTCAGAAAAGTAAAATCCAAAAGCTAGTAGAGACGAAATCTCACCCCTGTCCTAATGCCACACACCTACCAGTAAGCTTCATGGAGGCAGACTGCGAGACAGCCTCCCATGAGAAACGCTTAATACATGTTTGGCTCATTCACAACAATTCTTTGATTAGCTTGTTTAGAAACAATTTACCCTGGCATATAACAGACATCATCATCAGCACCCCCCACTTCGAATAAGGCCGAGACGGACCCGTCTCAACCGACTTCATGCTTCATTGTAGTCGATTATTTGCCTACTTGAGATGCTATCTGCTTAAGTCTTTGCAGCGAAATTGGCCTACTTGGGCTGACCATTGAAAGACCCTGTTCAGATTGTAACGCTTCACATAGAGGCCTCGTAACGAGGGGATAAGAACCCTAAGATGATGAAGTCATTTGAATTCCCTTCGGACGGACTAATACAAATAAACATAACAGTGAGTAGAAAAGCCTAGTGAAGAGAAAGAAAGAGAAGTCCAAATGCTGTCTTGGCGTTGTACCATTCCCTGTGAACCGTGATGCCTGACGTCTGGAAAGTCTACACACAGATGCGGCTACACACACCCGGCTCACACAAATAAATGAGAACATGAAAAGAGGCCCCAATCTTAATTTGGAGCTCTTGATGATGAGTGATTTTCCCAAAGCAATTAGCCCCGAAAGTCAACCCTGCGAGTGGCCGCGGGAGTCCGGATCGAGTCCGGGCCACCCAACAAAAAGGCCACTGTCTCAGTCGGGCTCTGGTTGTGACCCCTCCACCGTTGTTTGCATATCATCGGGTTGAAATTGATGTATTCAGGATGAACTGTCATCGCGAACAATCAGACCGAACAGCGCTAGTGAAGGAGGCTTGTGTGCCCCTCCAGGCAAATTAGTCAACACAAGAATAGATACACAGTTTGTTGGGATATTTTCTTTCAACTGATTGTCCAAATAATTTTAAAAGCACACAAAAGTTTAGGCACGTCACTTTCCTGGAAGGATAACTTGATTTCTCTTGGAATTAGGTTCTCAGGAAAAGGGAAATCAGATAAGAGTGAAATCCCTGTTCTGCACAGAAAATGGTTGATTTCTAAACCGCACATCAAAGCAGCATTGTGAGAACGTGATTTCCTGGAACGAGAAAAAAGCAATGTTTTGGTGTATATCAGGAACGTCCATGGACATGGTGCATGTTTAAACAGCTGCATGGACACAGTCATTCACTATGCAGATTTACTTAGTAGCTCGGGTGAAGTAATACAATTTGCTAGTCAGCATACGGTCAAAAATATGTGTATTTTATAATCATGATGTCATATTTCTGCTTTAGTTGGGTGGATTGCGTATTTAGAAATGTCAACGACTACTTACGGAATCATCTACAGCATCAGAAATGTAGGGAACATGAAAACATTCGAGCAGGCACGCTGCTCGTGCTCCGAATACACTGTCAGCCACGATGACAAATGTGTCCCCACTTAAAGAGTCCAAAATGCTTCTAATGTGTTTAGACTGAGCCGTTCTACATCTAGTGATTACTGTTTACATAGCGGAACAGGGACCTCATTTAGGACTCTTAATTCTTTGCCCCGACTCAAAGACCACCACCCTCACCCCTTCCTTGTCAACTTATCTCTCTTTATAACTAAACTCTTTGGCTCTGTCTTTGTGCAGATGTAAATACTGTGACCGTTCCTTCAGCATCTCGTCCAACCTCCAACGACATGTTCGCAACATCCACAATAAAGAGAAGCCCTTCAAGTGCCACCTGTGTAACCGCTGCTTTGGTCAGCAGACCAACCTGGACCGCCACTTAAAGAAACATGAGCATGAAAATATTCCAGGTAAATGTGGATCGAATGGCTTAGTGGTTAATATACTGGGGTAGAGATTAGAATGTCGCTGGTTCAAGTTTCACTGGTACCAAGCTGCCACTGTTGCCCCCGAGCAAGGCCCTTAACCCTCAATCACTCAAAATGGTGTTCTGTTGTAATTATAAGTCACTTTGGATCAGTGTCTGCCAAATGCTAAAATGTAAGTCAAAATGGGTTATTCAATAGATGGTGATGTCAAGAACTGAATTTTTTAATGCATATATATAATAATTGTTTTTTAGAATATTGCAAAGAAATGCATTTTTATTATATTGACCGCTAAATAAAGTAATAAACTTGTAATTCTAGCTTGTACCGGCAGATGGCGACAGATGTCAAAATTCGATTTAAACGATTTATCTTTCTTCAAGAACGAAATCAAAGCTGTAAAACTGTAATTTATAAATTGAATTATTAGTAAACTTCAAAATGCATATTTATGAATATAT
>JAOTRQ010000024.1:994180-1009095 GCA_028565875.1 Hoplisoma paleatum
CGTCCCCCTCTCCATACACCGTCCCCCTCTCCATACACCGTCCCCCTCTCCATACACCGTCCCCCTCTCCATACATCCAATGATCCAAATTTTATGGTGAATACAATGCTGCTAATAAATGATATTTTTATGGTTAAAACTAAAAATTCAACATTTTTTTTCCAATATAAGACATACCCCGAAAATAAGACAAGGCTTTTGAGGATAAAAAGAAAGTAAGACGCTGTCTTATATTCGGGGAAACACGGTACTACCATCATGCCTGAAAGTAGGTGTATTGTATGCTATGTTTGAAATTTGATCTCAAGGAGGACAAGATTGAATACATGGGTTTTAGGTAAGGTTTTACAAAAGAGGTTGAGAACTACAGGTATAATAGCACACCTAATACCCCTAGAATAATGGGGACAATTGTCATTGCTTGAATATAGCAGTAAACATTCTTACTCTATTTGCTGAGACAGCAAGAACATCCTGGGTTTGATTCCTAAGTGGTGCCATCCGGGTCCGTTTGTATACTCTTCCTGTGTCTGTGTGGGGTTCCTTGCACTGGTTATCGAGGGGAACTGGAGAGACAATTTGTGAAACAGGATGTTGAAATGTTCATAAATAATTGTGAATATATTCTCGGTGTTTAAGTATTATATATATATATATAATGTATATTATATTAATGTATATTATATATAATGCTATACACATTGCCTCATAATGAGAAGTTTTGACACCTTCAGAATTTCATTAAAAATGTGATTTGACGACAGAAGAGGTTCTGGTGAAACCCTTGTTTGCATCTTCATGGAGCCGTCTAACATCTGACCAACTGACCAAACTATGATTGTAATTGGAGGTTTGTTTTCTTTTACGAGAACAGGGGGGGGGGATTCAATTCCAGTTACATCTATAAGTTGAACAGTAGCTAAATAATGTACTGAAATTGCACCGTTGTTCACAGATACATTTTAAACTTCCACTATGAGACTTCACCTAATTGGTCTTAAACTATAAGCCATGCTGTCTAGAAATCAGTTCTTTAAAACAGGTCTGCACTTAATTATGTATCATTATTAAACAAAGTAATGAATAAGAGTCTGGAACAATATAACCGGGTCTACTTGATTTGTGTTTTGAAATGATTGTGTAAAGATTTTGTTACGAGTTTTCTTGTCTCTGTGTGCTCTTGTGCAGTGAAGAGAACTATGTAGTGTGTGACTATGCCACTACAACAAATGTTGAGGTAGAAGAAGAGCAGGGAGAAAAACCTTATCTGCGGTTGGAGATGAATCCTAACTGTGAGTGCCGCTGTGAGCAGATGGCACTGGTAGCTGAAACCAAGTAAGTACGATTAAAAATCGTCTAGCAGCATCTGCTGGTTGTTTTCAGCAAAGCTTTCTGCTTAGCCTACATTCATTTTTCTTGTTATCTAGATTTTTTACATTGTTATTTTAAATTGTTACGTTCTGTAATATTTTCAAATGAAATTTGTGTAGTGAAAATGCAGGAAAATTAGTTTTCGGTAGGGAATTAATTTCACAATTTCCTGTAATTCATTTTGAATATTTTGTTCTTTAATACTTTTTAATGTTTAATATTTTGGCATGTAATTTTGACATTCATTGTTCTGCCCCTGGTAAACACTATTACACTATTAGTCAGGGCGGCACGATGGCTGTGTGGGTAGCTCTGTCACCTCACTGTCTTTTCTCTCAGAACTTTGCAGGACTGTGTTGGGTTTCCTCCCATTGTCCAAAAATAAGCCATTGAAGACACAAATGTCCAAGATTGTATATGATGTAATGAAGAACCATTCACTGTTATGAATGTATGCAGAATTGTTTAAAAAAAAAACTAGTTGTATACAGGTAGGCCACCCGTATTGAGGTTGTTTAGCAAATCTGTGCGTTTCATTTGATTTAACTAGATGGCGCTCTTTAACCACTGCTGAGATGCACAGATCTGAATACTCACTTGTTTTCTTCAATGCTTATCCAGTCAGGGTGGCAGGGTGCTGGAGTTTAGAGGTAGTTTGTATGACAGAAAACGGACAGGGTAAAACCAGGGCTAATGAATAACTGATGTTGTAACTGTGAAATTACCAGTACGGAGTAAACTGCATTATTTATGTTATTATATATTTATTATATATGTATGTTAGCAAAATGGCATTTAAGAAGTTTTACATGCTTTGTGATGTCACCTCCTAATGAAAGAATTCTTTTCAGGTTGGAAAGTGCAAGGTGGGTAACGGCTTTGCGCAGGCATAAGAAGGGCAAGGGTTCACCGGAAGCAGACGGTAAATATCTAGATACATTAGTGATGTGTAAAAGTAGCACTAGCTGCAGGGGATCTTTTTTTCCCTAATTGTGAGTTCTAATCATCTTGCTTGTGGTGTTCTAGCCCTATTTCAGTATGAAGTGACGAAAGCCTACATGCCCAAAGGACCAGATGAGCTCAGTCTCCAGCAGGCTGAAGTGGTCATCGTACTGCAGGAGGTTGACGGTGAGAATAAAACCTAAATTTGAGTTAAAAACCCTGAAGCAATTCAAACTGATCTGTCAGTAAGTGGTGTAGGACTGTTTGTTCACTTCCATCCACGGCATATTTTTGATTTAATGAGTGCCATCTATCTGCCCAGTGAATGTTCATAATAATTCAGTCTGGCAGTTTTGAGATGCAAGCTTTAAACAACCGGCGGATGTGGGGCAATGATTTAAACAGATGTTCAGTTAAAGTTACATTAATACTGCAGGATGACACGGTGGCTTAGTGGTTATCACTGTTACGTCACAGCAAGGGTTTGATCCCCAAGTAGAACTTTCAGTGGGGAGTTTGCATGTTCTCCCAGTGTCTTTGTGGGTTTCCAACCACAGAACAAAAACATGCAAGTAAGGCAAATTGAAGACACAAAAAATGATCCTGTAGCTGTGTTCGATGTAACTTGCGTGATGTGTGACTTAAATTTGACCTACAATGTAAAATCGGAGACACTAAAATATAAAATGAACATCAATACTGTACGGTTTACAAAACATTTCCTTTTGCTGTGGTGTCACTTTGTACTGGTTTGTGCATCACAGTAGACAGGATAGTTTTCAGTTGTCTAGGTAACGAGTTGTAAATTTTAGTGCTGGTGAGTAGGAAAATCCACCATGTGGGTGCTAACTTTAATTTGACTTACGTTTGAACTCTGACAGTGAAGGTCAGGCAGATGGAGTCGGATGGCTCGAGCTGTGATTTAAACAATTCGCAACATTTCTTTTTATCTGCAGGTTGGCGCTATGGAGAGAGAATGAGAGATGGAGACAGAGGCTGGTTTCCAGCGAGCTGTACCACACAGATCACCGATCTCACCACACTGGAGTCAAATGTCAAGCGTATGGAACGTTTACGTAAAGAGACGGACGTCTGATTACACGGCGGTGTTCACCTCATCTGTTAAACTAATGAACTGCAGATCAGCTTGTGAATTGTAAAGTGAGTTTTTATTAGTGAAAATGAATTTAAGTATGATCTTTTTTAAAGCTTAACTGTGGAAAGAAAACCAGGGGGCAAAATGTTCGTCTTTGCTTTTTTTTATTTTGAGCTTGCCTTTTGTTAAAATTCATGTTTGTATACATAAAAAGTCATTTTAAAAATGTCAAACTGACCAGATATCAAATTACTTTTTTTTTTTAAAAACCATTTGGTGTAAAAACTTAAGACCGATTTAGAAAAACATCTGCTGTTTCCCCAAAACTTTTAGCTGTCACAAAAAGAATGGAAAAATCAAAAACAGAGCTGCATAGATTCTGCAGGCAATCGGTGCTAATCTGGTCGAATGCATGTTGCAAGCTTAGACGATCATCAGGTCAAATCTGTTCGTTATTGCTCTGATCTTCGATGTTGCTTGATGTTGACAAAGCTAAAAGGAAAACAAAAACACTTTATTCATAAGTAATGAGCTCAAAAAGTGCTGTAGAAAAAAAAGCTACAAATTATTCGTTGCTACAGCCAGTTGCTTTATTACACCCACTACAGCTGTAGAATACACACCGGACACAGCCATATGTTAGCAGGTACAAATTTAATACTACCTGCCATTACTCGAACTAGATTTTGAATACATTTAATTCCTGAAGCTGAGATGTTGGCTCAGTGGACAATAACATCAAGTTTAATTTGTTTGAAGCTGCTTTCGTCAGCATTAGACAATTATTTTAGAACATGGATGCTTTACATTTGTGAAGTGTGTATGTATAAAATACTAGTCAGAACATGTGATGTGTTAATAAAGTGCACTGTAAATAACTGAATCATGAATTTATTCGAACAAAACTGCTAAAACAATAATAGACAAACCACATTTGCAAAATTACAAAAAAAGATGGCTTTAATTTAGTTAGAACTCCTATTTTACTTTAATACAAACAAATTAGGTAATGCTAACACTCCCAGTTAAAAAAAACGTGACTGTACAACAATGACAGTTTTAGAACCAAACCGGGACATTCTTTCTGCAGTAGCCATGTTCTAGAAAGCAAAAGAATGATGAAAAACCAACCCGGCAGGATGGTGCAAGATGGTGAAGCCGGCGGCGGTTGATTTACTCGTTACCGCCCTGTTCGGCTTCGGGAGCGGCTGATTTGTCGGTTGATGCTTCAGCTGCTTTGCTGTCCTTGCCGTCCTGGGGCTTGGTAGTCTGAGGCCGTCTACGGCGGTAGTTAAAGTTGCGGCGATAACGGCGCTGACGCGGTTCTTGGTTCTGGTCACCCTCGCTCTGGTTCTCTTTATCCTCCTCTCCTTCCCTTGCTGGTCGGGGACGTGGAGGGCCTCTGCACAGAAATACAAGTTAGCTATCCTATTATATTCTAATTATTGACATGAATGTTGTACTAACTAGCTATAAAAAGTTATTTTGATTCTAGATCGGGGGCGAGTCTAGATCATACTAGCATTACATTTACTCAAGTATACAAACCGTGGTCTGAAGCCTCTGTAGTAGTTCTGCCTCACAGGTTTGTTGCCCTGATCTTGTCCACCTTGGATATCATCTCCTTCCCCACCCTTAAAAACATCATACATTATACGCAAAAGCAATAGAAACAGTGTCACTTTCCATCCATCCTTACACACATCATACCTCGGTCATCTCTCCTCTAGGCTGAGAGTTGTTATAAGGAGGTCGGCGGCCAAAGCGCCTCCTGACGTAGTACGGTGGGTAGCGTCGCCTCGGGTAGGTGGGTTTGCGTGGCTGCTCACCCTCGCCAGCACTCTCCCCACCATCTCGCTTTTCTCCCTCGTCACTCTGGTAGTTATCCTGATAGTCGCGTGGTGGGCCCCTCCTGCGTGGATAGCGCCTGTAACGGTTCCTGTCAGCTGCGTATTTGCTGCCCTGTACGGGCACACCGCCCGGTCCGGTCACGTTGGCTGCCTCAGCACCCTGCAGATAAACAAATCAGATCAAGTTCAGGGCAATCGGGGTTAAGGTACAGATAGTAATGACATAATTAAATGGTCAATCGCAATCTGAACAAGAAGTTATTTTGTCTTGAGTGTTAGACTAGTCCAAGTGTTGCCATTTTCATTTTGCTCACACTAAAATGGGGCACGACCTGGTGTGGCTCATTGTGCGGTGGAAGATTCCATCATAAAAAGTCTCAACACACCAGAGTGCCCCAATTCACTCTAGTCACACATGCTTACAATAAAGATTGATAAAGATGATTAAAATATATTTATTTAAAATATCTGCAATTTACAGCCAAATAACATATCCCTTCATTATGAGTGACAGGCTAGTGTTTATTGGTTTTACACTACTTTGTGAAGTGTATTAGGATTGTTTAAACGTATTGCAATTTACGCTATGCAGTGAATTCGGTCAGTAAAATGTACAGTGTCTTAAGGGAGGTGGTTACATTTACGTTTTTAGATTAGATCTGCTGTAACCTGGACCAGGAAGAGGTGGTTATGAAGTAGCAAGATCAATAACGTCTGGACATGCCTGGCTAAATGAACGCAGCACGGACATAAACGTTGAGGGTTTAGCACAACAAGCTACTGGTTTTCTTTGTACATATTTACAAAAAATTGGAAACCAGTTCGACTCCCAAATAGTCACTTGTAGCAGGAAATACCGGTTACAATGAGGATTGTACTATGACGTAAATTAAGACATACTTCAATCTGTACTGATACTGAAAACTATGTGATCAAGGGTGCGCTTGGGTTTGTTTGTTTCTAGGTTTTAAAGTCACTTTGGTTACATCCATACCACACTGTATTTATTCATTACACAATTCATCACACCTTATGTTTCTGTAAATCAAACCAAGTACCTTCCTGCTGTTATGGTAAACAGGCAGTACCATAGTTCACCTTCGAAGAAAAGTTTGATATATTGTGTTACCATGTGCTGTCCCGTTGGCATCCGAGCTAACTGCCCGACCTTAAATGCAAATCATGTAAAAAGAACAAGAATTCAAGAAAGTACCTTCTCCCCTTCAACCACATCGAACTCCACGGTCTCTCCATCCCCTACACTGCGAAGGTATTTCCTTGGGTTATTCTTCTTGATGGCAGTCTATGGACATGCAAACGCACAGCATGAACACATTTGTTGATCGTCATCACATTCTAGTTAGCGGTACAGAAGGACCTATAAGCAAATACCTGATGTACAAAGACGTCTTCTTTTGTGTCATTCCTTGAAAGAAAAGAGAGTAAACGTGTTATACCGTAGCACTGCGACGGACACTTGATGAGCAAATAAAAAGCGGCAAACGGATTGCACATGTTTCCTGACCCACATACTAATAGGTGTCGAATTTTATTCGGAGGTTTACCTGTTGATGAAACCATAGCCATTCCTTACGTTGAACCATTTCACTGTCCCCAGGACCTTTGTTGCTGTAAAGAGAAAAACCAAACGAGCATAAAACGGATCATAAGTCAAACGCATCAGATACCAGAACCACTTCCCAAGTCTAAGCAGACATTTGGAGACGATCTATATTTAGCTTCCAACTGTCGTGCTGTTAATAGATGATGATGTTAAACTGGTCTGTATGAGCAGCTGCTTAAATCACAGCCATTAGTTTCAAACCTGCCCTACTGAGTGTCCACACGGGGGAACTAAAATGCACCAAATCAGTTTAATAAAGCAAACAATAGAAGGTACAAACACATCACGTACAGTCGTTGGGGTGAACAATGGATAAGATGCAACAATGCTTTGATGTATTATTTCTATATCGGGTTGATGAGTCAAATTCCAAAAAGTTCCAGTCACACACACACACACGTTCAAGGAAATGATACGTCAGGGCTAAAATCAGGAAGACGTTACAGTTACCGAATTCCACGTGGTTAAGGCGAATGAACTTCCCACATACAAAGATGAACCGATGCGCTTTAAACACGTGTTCGGACACTTTCCACGTTCAAATGCGTGGCTTCGTACGAACCGTGTTTATTACTCCTCCCGATGGATGTGTTCGTGGTAGACCGGGGGAAAAGATGTTCGATCACGGATCTCAGAGGTCCCCGGTAGTTCACATCGAGCTCACGATCGTCCGCGTTTAGACAAAAGAAATCCACTCACATTAAAGCTCGGCGGACATTTTGGAAATGCTAAATTGACAGACTAGCGGGAACACGCAGCACCGTGCAGTCCGATCTCATTTACACTCGCCCGGGGGGAGATGAGGGGGATGTGACCGCGGCTCGGTACGTATCACTTTTAGGTTCCGATACACGAATCAAGGCCCCGGTGCATCGCGTTAATCAGACCCGGCAAAACTGTGAACAATGAACCCGATACAAGCCGTGTTATCTTGTATATGTGTTTACTTGTAGCATTTAGTGTGTGTATCGCTAATAATGTATATAATGTATATAATGTATATAATGTACACACCGCGAGAGACGGACCGAACAAAGGGTGACTTGACGACAGGAAACACAGGCTGGCGAGTTCGGCCTTGATCGTGACCCACTAACACGTCGAGATTAGCGACACTGACGAGGTTTTTAATCGTTAAATCAGTTCGGTTTTTATTTCCACTGATAACTGAACACAACTCGGTATTATTTTTTAGATTTTTAGATGGATTTTACTTTTATTTCTCATGCGCGACAGGACCAGGCCCGGACATGTTAGCAGTTAGCATATTAGCTACACATCTTTGAACAAGCACGCGACTGAAATTGAACTTAGAACCTCGCGTGCGCATTTCACATTTGAATTTTCTAAAAATAAACCGTCCTAACCGACGCCCAGTTTGTACGATATTACAGACGACAAGCATTCAGAATAAAATGTAAATAAAAGAAAAACTCGGTATTTTTTTTTTACACGTTGGCGTTAACGAACACGTACTACCGGTCATACAGCTCGAGCTATAACGAGATCGTTACGTGTCGATTCGATAATCGATTCCATTCAAACCAGACTCGAGATAATAAAACGAACTGGAAATGCTAATGAACTGAGAGCTGTTTGGAAATTTGAGAGTCGACTGATTTACATGATTCACTGAAGATTCAAAACGTCCATCACTATACCAGAAGACCAGTCAGTGTACGAGATAAACGCATTAAACGGAAACGATATCGTTTAAGAATCATATACAAAACGGCTAACCGACTCACCGATGACCTTCTTATCCCCCGCGGTAGCTGCGGCTGCCGGGCTGGATGGGCTCTCCTCGTCGGCGGCAGGCTTCGGCGGCTGCTGCTGTGTCTCGGCCTCGCTGCTCATGGTGGTGTCCTGTTGGTAAAGCCGGCGGTGGCTCTAGTGTGTTTCTCCCGGTGCTAGATGGTAACCTGGGCCGGCGGAGGTGGGGGCTACTGCCTTCGGGCTCTCTGCTTTCCTTTCTCCGCTCCCGTTGCCGATCGAACTGGACGGAATAGGAAAAGCTGCCAGTGGATATTACTGAGTAGCAACACCTATTCTGTGATCCCATTGGTCGGTACGCCTGTCTTCGGCTAACGACTCTGGTTTCTCCAAGCCTATTGGGTTGCTTCGCTGCCACTCTTATACGTGATTAAATTCGGCCCCTGTGATTGGATAGTTTTGGCAGACAGAAGGTGGATCTTGTTTCGGAATTCTCGCTGCTCAGTGGCTGCTCAGAAATGAAGAAATCGGTTGTGTTCCAAATCACTCTTTTATTGACTTGTTTAAGGAAGCACTGTTTAGTGATCCAGAACGCGATTGGTAATACAATTTTTATAAAAACCGATCATGCTACATTGGACCGCATGCGTAAAGCACGAAATGCTTTATATAGTAATTAAAACAGCAAAAGTAATTAAATGTAGTGAGTATGTTAGTATATGAGTGTTAGTATGTTCATATGTATAACAAGGCAGTTAATGCGGTGCTATATTTTAATATTTAATTGGTACATGTAACTAAATAACCAAATATCTGTATTTACTTTTATCCTCCATGAGTACAGATGGTAACCTGGTCTACTCGACCTAAATAAAATCAACTATCAAATCAAAGAGCAGCAAAGCCAAATCCATTTTTTATAAAAGTGCTAATTTCATATATTTTCACTGAGCAACTCATGTCAATTCATATTCAATTATCTCCTTTAAAAAGTTATTCAACAATTAACTGTTTTACGTTATATTTCATTTTTTATAGTTTACATCATTTTAGATAGTCTTAATTTCCCCAATCATAATCATACTCAATATCACAAGTCAAAGCAACAATAATTTTCAAAACTTAAGAATTAAAGCTGTTTTAATATACACTAAATATTCTGAACAAATAATTTTGTCGAAGTTAGACTGCAGGTGTATTGCAGGTAAGCTGATATCCATCAAGCAGATATTCATTAGACATTAAGATATGACAATGACTCGTCAAACTACGTTACTGAAAGTGTTAATCCATTGATTCTTGTGATATTGAGCAAACTAGTTCTACTATAATTTAGAAAATATTTTACACCTATGTGCTTTTTACACACTTTGGGTTAAATGCGAAGTAATAACTCCCATCAGTGCAGTGAAACACACATTTACACACACTAGAGGGCAGCAGTGAGCACTTATGCCTGTAATGGGGTGCCTTGCTCAAAGGCACTTCAGTCATGGAACTGAACCGACAACCTTTTGAAGGTTCAAGCCCAGTTCTCGAACTACCAGGCAAATGGCTGCCCTAAAAAACACACCGGGAAAATAAAACGTTAAGATACCCACTGATCTAGATATTGACAATGTTTATAAATCAGGGGTCGCCAACGTGGTACCCGCAGGCACCAGGTCGCCCGAAAGGATCTCATGAGTTGCCCACGGGCCTGTTCTAAAAATAGCTGCATATTTTGCATATTGATATTTATTTGTTTCCTACCTTGTTGATCGTGAGAAATCATTTACATGATCAGCATCTTCACATAGATGAATATCATTCATTATTAATAGTAACAAGTCATTAAAGGTTATACATTTGTGATTTCACAAGCGTGTATCAAACTGGTCGCCCTTCACATTAGTTGGTACCCAAAAAGTAGCTCTCAGTTTCAAAAAGGTTGGTGACCCGTTATAAATGGTTGGTTAACATTATTTAATCTGTTAAAATGACAGGTATTTAAGTCGTAATACATTTCAAGGTAGTAGTAGTTAGTTTATTTAATTAGTAATTTTATTTGGTATAAAATGTATGTAATTATTCCTTCATACATATTGTTTATCCAGTTATGGAATTGCAGTATGTTTAAACAGGCCCTCCTTACTATGTAAACATTAAAGTAGCAGTTTACCTAAAGAGAACTTTATTACCAATCTATAATTTTAAGGTATCTAAGGTATTTACTACTCAATTGTTTGAATTGTTTTAAATAAAAACGTGTAAGCTAGTTAGGATAAAACCATCTTGCAAATCTTGGGCTTCATTGGTTTTTCACTGGTTTAAAAAAACAAACAGATGATTTGCGATCGAACGGTCACTTTAAGCCCAAGTGTTTGAAGTTGCTACAGATGTGCCCCTGAGTAAATCCCACATTATATTTTCTTTGGGATAAAATAATCTGCCAAATGTGATACATGAATCACACAGTAGAAAGCATACAATCCACAGTGAACTAGAGTGAAATATTAGTATTAGAGCCTGTCAGGATGCTTTAGTCTACTAAAGATCTATTAAAAAGCAACCACAGTAGAAAATGTGATGCCTGTCTTCAACCAGCTGCCTGGATTCCCAATTGAAGTGTAGATGCAGGCCACATCCTCTCAGGCACAGAGCATAAAAAAGTGAGCACTTGGCGAAAGCTCGCCATGGCTGTTTGTGAGACAGCCCTACACCACCCTTCTGCTTTTGTCATGTAAATGTTATGCTGGCACTGTAGCAGAGTGGCTGGATGACGTGTGAAGAGCTTGTTGTTAACGGCCTGGCACAAAGACGGCCTTTAACATTGACCCACAGAAACCTCCCACCAAGCCCAAAACTCTTCCAGCACTGGCTGAAAAGCTTCTTTTGTGTCGAGGGGCTGGGGTTCTGAGCCATTATGGTGAGGAGAAAAGGGGGCTGTTGGATAGGTTAGGACGTGGATTTGGGAAAGACTAAGAGACAATGGAAATTACACCAATCAGGAAATGGCATTAAAAGGCACGCCTTGGTTCGAAATGAGTTTATAATTTCAACTCCAGTTTAGATGTTCATGAAACATAATTTATGAGCTGAATGTTTAGCTAATTCGAAGGTAAATACTTCTAGCATGAAAGGAATTAAACCATTTTTACAAAACGCTAAACTTTATTCAGGGAACTTGGCAGAGAATCTAGTCAAACAACACTGAATAGTTAATTGTAATGTGATCCAAAAGATGGACAATGAACGTATTCTTCTGACATAACGAGAGCAATGGGACACATTTGTCCCTAATATTTGTATTACTAGGTTTGTTAAATGTCAGCTTTATTGGTTTATCAAGTACTCCAGACGTTGCGGTTTAATATCACTAGAGACGAGATACATAAATATCAAATTTACGCAGAAATATTGTAAAAAAAAAGGTGGGGGGGGGGGATTTACATCTCTCCACACTGGGCGATGACTATTGGCAGCTTGGGTTTGTTGTTGGGCCCTGTCGGAACATTCTGCAACAGATAAGAAAGTGTTAAAGCTTACACAGATGATTGTTCTTTAAAGATGACATAACACAATCCTCTAATTTTGTTTGTACATAGTATAATTCTTTATAAAAAGGAAGTGCTCCACCGTACAGCTGACTGTTCACTCTGGAGCTCATGTTAGTCATGTTTATATCTAAGAACTGTCGTAATATATGAACTATTTGCACCTGTGGTATACACTGTATGACAAAATGTTTTGTTTATGGTATTCTTTGAATTTAAACATGTCATGGATGTGATCGAAGCTCCCAAACTCAGTTTGATAACAAAGCACAAATCAAGTCTTCAAATCAAGTGTTTTGTCAAGTGTAAGAGAAATTGGTAAAGGAAATGGAACAAATTGATGTGTAACAATCACTTTTGTTCTCTTTAGACAAAAGTGAGGTCAATAATGATGTGGCTTAACAAGTTCGATGTGAAGGAACATCGACAAACTGTACAGAGATTTAACCTCAAATACAACTTTGTAAACATTTTTGGAATGGATAACAAATATTACTAACAGAGAGCAACAGTTAAACATCATCCACAGAGCTAACAAATCTTTGGGTTGGGGGGAAAAATATTTAGAATAAATATGTCTCTTTATATGTAGCATGTATAACAGAGTACAAACATCCTTGTATTACAACCCCTGAAAAAAATGATGATTCCCTGTAGGAGGAAGTTATTTATCTTTGTAAAAAAAAATTAATTACAGAGACATGATTTAAAACAAAAAGAACTTTAATCGTCGTAGTCACAATTGCATTTTGAGTCAAGTAGAGGAAAATAAACAGAATCACTAAACTCTGAAAATATTATGGCACTGTACTTCACAGTTCTAAAACAATCACCTGTATCAGATCAAATCTCATTCTAATCAGTCTTCAGTTAAAAAAAGCCTGCTCACACCTCGAAGAGGAGCATTTTAGGAAAGTAGTTCGTATAAATCATCACTCCAACACGAGAGATGTCATTTGAAACAAAGGACAGTACAACTGACTATGGTCTCTCCCTACATCAGTACCAAGATGACGCTGGTCACCACAGGCATCTGTTTGCTGGCTTTCTTCAGTGTACTGGCTACCCAGTGATGCTGCATCAGTATGTATCAGATGAGGCATGGGGGTGGGGGGAGTTTAAAGCAGCATGGAATGTTGGTTGTTCCCAGTCTGCCAGGTCTAAAGTCTGGATCAGTTCATTCAAAATGAGATAGTTGTTTTCATTGGTCTGTCTGTATGCTTCCCTTTTACAACCAAGTGGATCTCTGCTCTCGTGCTTTTTACATAGTGATCACTAATAGTGAACTTGTGCGAGTAGTCTTAATTGTATATTAGGTACTCATTTGAGTATTGGTTTGTGAAGTGAAACTCACCTCGATTTTTCTCATGATAAGTAACCCGTCAACCACTTTCCCTAGAATTAGCAAGGGAAAAAAAAATCAACGTGGATTTAGTGATTTTTTGGTTGAATTAATTAAACAAAAAAATTGTTAAATTGAGGCTTATAGAAGTGGTCCTACTCACCGAATACAACATGCTTTCCATCGAGCCAGTCACATTTAGTGCAGGTGATAAAAAATTGGCACCCATTTGTTCCTGGCCCACTGTTTGCCTGTGCACAACAATTATTTTTTGTTAATAAGAGGAGCTGGGGACAACATTTGTCATCACCTTTAAAGAAAGAAACTCCATGACACCCCTCCACCTTCCAAGTTTTAAATGAGGAGCTACCAACTGTGGCCAGTGATTAGACAGCAGGTCGGGCCTAAAACACTGCATGACTAAAGACTAATATAATCTAAATACAAAACATGCAGCTCAGCATTTCTCAGATGTGCATGAAAAAATGTAGATGCCATTCAAGCAAGGAGCTGATCAATTATTTACACGGATCCTTTTTTGTTTATAAAAACAAAACAAAAAATCTCTAAGCCAGGAATCTACACCACTTAAGCTTAGTGGGTCCAGGGCACAACCTGTGCCCCCCTCCAGACACATTCAATTGTGCCCTGTAGTTTGTTACAGGTTATTTATAAGGTGGCGAAAGTCCACATACAAGAACAACATAAAATTGTGTTCAAAGTGGAATTTTGGCAAACTAGATATAAATGTGAGGTGTTTACAGGACCTAAGTCATGTCAACTGTCCCTGGAAAATGATTGAATTAGTTGACTAAAGGTTTACCATCGAGAGCAGGCCTGGAGCAGAATGCTTCACTTTGAAATTTTCATCTGCAAATGGACCCCTGTAGACACTGCAGATCCCTGTGCCATCTCCCTGTGGGTAAACAAAATTATTATTATTATTATTATTATACACTATTAGTGCCACATGCTCCACTATTTACAGGGCTCATTTTTACGTGTTTCCGATTTTAAACACTAGAGGGCGAAAACGGACAACATAAATGGTTAGACTTAAACTATAGACTTCAAATCTCAATGTTGGAATTCTGAACTCATCAAACTCAACGTATCTGGCTAATGCTAACTTGTTTATAAACAACAACAAGCTCTAGCCCAGCTAACAAAAGTAGACGTTTTAATAACGGCAAATATTTTAATAACGTTCCAGTTGGGTTGTGAGAACGTTATTTTGTCCAGTTGACTGAATGAAGTTTAAAGAACATCACCTAAACCTAATGTAAGAAAGTTTGAAAGATGTGTTGATATATTACAGTTCAAACTCGACTCGAATCGAACTGGCAACCTTCTGATCACGAGCCCTGGGCCCGTATTTATCAAACTTCTTAGAGTGGAATTTTGGACTTAAGTGCTGAAAAATTCTTAGATTTGCTCCTAA
>JAOTRQ010000024.1:1014325-1025162 GCA_028565875.1 Hoplisoma paleatum
TGTCCCGTAGTCACACACAAGATCCCTGTAGAGATACAGGGTTGGGGAAAGACCTGGCAACCTACCCCGTAAAATGTCTTTGCCGAGATACTCTGGGGATCGGTAACGGTCCACAGAGTAACCCAGGGTCGAATTCGACTGAAGGGTAAAATTATATATATATCAAATCTTTTTTTAATGACACTGTATTTTGAATCTGGGATATATTATTCAGGTCGAGCAATACTGACCGGATTGATGTCACTTAGAAAGCCACCAGGAACTTCGGATGAATCCTCCGGGTTTTTGTGCTTGAAACTGAAACGAGAAATGATGAGCAATGAAAGAGATTCACTCGCACACCTTGTAGCAGTTAGGACATTCTATTCCAAACTGATAAGGACCCAGGATTCCTCTCTAACTTTGAAAGTCACTTATGTTAGACCTAGCTAGATGGGCACATATATGCAGATATATACGCCATAGATAAATGTAGGTAAATAGACAGACAGATATGCAAATAGTTAGACTAAGAGACAGGTAGACAGATACATACGTATCCTAAGAATGAACTAGTATGTGCTTGTTATTATATTGTTCATACCACAGTGGGGCAGAATTGCACTAACATGCATTGTGTGTATTGCTTAATTCAAAATCACGAACAAAACTTGGGTTACTTGATGACAAGGCTTTGGAACTCATATGGCCATGCTACCACCAGCAGCTGCAGAAGAACACTGGTAGATTCTACATATGCATGAGAAAATAAAATCACTTACAGGCGTTCGTATAGACGCACTTCACACTTCAGAGGTTCGCTGACCCAATGAATAAATGCTTTAGGTTTTTCAGCAGAGTCTGAACTGGTGCAGCTCACCTCTAGCTCCACCACCTTTCCACTGGCATCCTGTCAGCACAACAGCAGTGTTATGCCCGGAAACGAGGACCATAAAAGCCTGGTGTAAAGACTAGATGATGCCATGATATAAAAAGAACTACATTTACAGCATTTAGGAGACGCATTTATCCAAAGCGACTAACAATTACAATGCAACACAATGTATTTAAGTCTAGGGCACAACAGTGGCAACTTGGGGGTAATGGGATCTGAACATGCAACCTTCAGGTCTCTAGCACAGTACCTTAATTACTAAGCTATCACTTAAGAAAAGAAAACATTCTTCATGAATCCCATTCAGGAAGACTTGGGTTAGAAAAACGCAAGGCTCACCTTGATGACGCGCTGCACAGAGATGATATAGCCCGCGTGCCTCAAACCAACTGGCTGATCGGGAGTCAGACGCTTATAACCCTTCTCCATTACCTAAAAGGGGGGGAGCATTAACACCAAATATCTAAACACCAAAACAGCACATGCATGGTTTCACTTTACAGAATGGCAAATAGCAGCCATAGCCAAGACGCTCAGGAAAGAGTTAGGGGTCCGGTGCCTTGCTTAAGAGCACTTCAGCGACTCTCGAAATCGAATCGGCGACTTTCCAAACACAAGAACAATTCTCTATTGTAGCGACATTTTGCTTTGATGACAACTGCTACGACCTCCTGCCCTTAAACCATTGCTATCCCATACTCGGACTCCCTCCCTATTAACGTTAACTTAACCTATTAACTTACTGCTTCCTCACACCTTTTAATCGTAACTCCTCTAAACCTCCTCTTCTTATTATCTTAATTAATAATAGTTAAAAGGCCTTGCATTTTCTATGCCTTGTTAGATTATGTCCGTCCTCAACTGAAGCACGAGTCGATTCTGTCCATGCTAATTCGACGACCTTTAAAAGAAAGATGATGCTTTGTAAAATAACGACCAATCATATTCTGTATCTATTATTTTATCACATGACAAATGTATCTTTTTGAACTTGAACGTATTGAACCTTGACTAAGCAAATTTCAGGGAGGAAGGGCTGTTAATCATGCCTTGGTTTGTCTATTTCAACCAAATTATTATTGAAATTGGGGTAAAATATTAAATTAAACTGTCCATTAAAAAGGACCAGTAGGTGTAACCTTCTCCTCGTTTGACACATTTCTAAAAACGTTCTCCGTTTGTTATTTTAGACAGCGCTATACGCATGTTGTAGCTATAAAAAAGGTTAAGTATCCGTGACCTACGTACCTCTCTGAAGTCCCCTTGTTCAATGAAGATGGTTTTGGAAAAGGGAACAACATGGCTACCCTTGCTCTCATCCGCAGGGAAGTCAGGAACATGAACCTTGGTCTGAGCAAAAAGACATTAAACAAGAGGTAGGTTGGTAAGTAAATGAGGTCATAATTTTCAGCTCGTTATTTTAGCTTTGCCGGTTAATGCATGTACCTTTGCACTGGCAGGCAGGTTGGTAATGGTCAGTTTTAAAGGTTCTAAAACAGCCATGACTCTTGGTGCTGTTTCATTAAGCACTTCCCTGACACAAGCCTCCAGCAAGTGGGGCTCCATGGTTGTCTGGGCTACAGTCACGCCCACCTACATGATGAGACATCGAGAAAATATGAGAAATCACAGCTGTCAAGAAACACCGGTGAGTTAAGTGATCAAACAAGCCACATACACGTGCACAGAAGTTGTTAATGGCTTGAGGAGAAAAGCCCCGTCTTCTGAGAGCTGTTAGGGTAAAGAGACGAGGATCGTCCCAGTCCCTGCAAAGACGAAGCCATTTATGTCATTTATCAGTCCTTTATTATTATAATTAATTAATAAAGAACAGCAAATGAAGATGTCTTACCTGACCACGCCGGTCTCGACTAGTTTGATAATCTTCCTTTTGGAGACGACCGTGTAGGTGAGGTTGAGCCTTCCATACTCCCACTGCACTGGGCAATAAACATCCAGAGCATTGCACAACCAAAAATATGATGAGCGCCTTAAACGAAAAGGCACAAGAACGTTAATGTCAAAAGAATGTAGACACCTTACAACACTTAAAGGCACACTAGGCAATGTTTTAAATTCATTAAATAGTTTCATACTAGTCTAGATGACTATATGAACATGATTAAAGGTTGTTCTGGCCACTATTATGATCTGTAGAGTAAAACAACTTTAACAACTTTAGAGAGTGACGCTTACACACATTTGATTTCTGTAATGCTTGTTTAACTACAATACTACATTTCTGACCAAGGGACAATAGTTATGCACGAGTAAATACAAGATAGCTTGATTAATAAAAGTGTTGTACAGTTGAAAAAGGAAGTGTGTCCTAATTTGTACACTTGCACACTTCAAGTACTGTGTTTTAGTCTGGGAAACTGCACTGAAAGTACCTGGGTTGAGCACATCAAACAGACGGAAAAATACAGTGTGAAACAACGGACACTACACACAGTAAACTAACACCATTATAGACGTCACCAAATCACGAATCGGAGGCAAGTGCTCGTATAAAAATGTAAGTAATGTTAATGAAAAACAAATTATAGAATAGAAGTTGTAAGTAGTTATAGAAGTAAATAGTTATAGAAACAAAAGCTTGTAGATAATTTGGCAGGCTAGATCAACACGATCAAATGTCAGTCTGTGTGTCAGACCCCAAGTGTAGTGTTCCATTTTTGACACAACACTTTCCCATGAAAGATGCTACACTGTACTACTCCACATGTACACTACCCCTCGCACCCTCAGTTTCTGTGCAAGGACTTACATTTTGTAAGTGACAGATCATTCAGTGCTGCTATTCCAAAACTAACAGTTCTACTCGTGTTAATGTAAGTAATAAAAACTATTTACAATTCAGAGGGAAGTGATGGAAGTAACTAACATTTGATTGTCGTTATCTAACACGCCAAATTATCCGCCAGCTTTTGTGTGTTTTTTTCGTTATTCTGTTATTACCCGTTTAGCACACTGTTTAGAACGTGTCCTTGCATTATCTACGTATACTGTGCATATTATTTACATTACTGTTCCCCACACATTGTACATGGTCTTTAATATGTAGATTATATGTTTGTTGTTTACACTAAAGTATCACTAAGAGCTGTGTTACTGCACAATACAAAATGATTAGCTTTTTTGTTCCACTGTGGCTCAAATAGAGTAACTAATTTACAAGAAACATCTTTATTATTTCACTGACTAGAACAAAGCCACCTCATATCCCACTTCCGTAATTATTAGAAATGTTGGTGTGTTGTGTATTATCAGATTTAGTCAATATCATTTGAACATACATACCTGGCCTGGAACTCCTTGGTGCACAGAGAGTGTGTGATATGTTCAATGGAGTCACACAGGCAGTGGGTGTAGTCGTATGTAGGGTATATACACCTATAAGAAAAGGCAAACTGTTCATACAACGATCAAACCCTGGCCTATGAGTGACCGTGTGTTGGCTGTATTTTTACCAGGTGTCTCCTGTTCTGTGATGCGCCGTGTATTTGATGCGGTAAGCCACAGGGTCCATTTTGCCATCCTCCATGACCATTTTCATTCTTAGTGTGGCTTCCCCCTCAGCAAACATGCCTTTTTTCATCCTCTCAAAGAGCACGAGTGACTCCTCCACCGGCCGATCTCTCCACGGTGAGGATGGTACGTTGTGGCCCTTGAGTTCCTCGCTGCGCTGGTGGCACACGTACGCATGACCCCTGGCACACAAAGGAGAATTATTTAATTGCTCAAGTCTTCAGTGTGACATCTCAATAAACAAGAGCCTCTTTGTCAAGTCTGTTTTCAAGAGTCAGAAAGATCTGATATGCATAGATAAGCCTAATCGTGTAGAGCACCTCTAAAAGTCAACGATGTAGTGAACGCTAGGATTGGTGGGAGTAATTTGTACTTCTGCATCATATCAATACAGAATATCCCAGAACCCTCTGCACAGAGGCTTTGTGTCACCAGTTGTGCACCTCTCAGATTTTATAACTATCCATTGAAACGTTGCAGACCTCAAAGTGGAAGACAATGGCCATCAAGACAAGTATTCGCTCCTCATATAACGGTGCCCTGATGTTTACGATTTTTCACATATAATTCAACATATAAAATCATTAGTTGTTCAATATCGATCAGCTAAAATCAACGCCATACTAGAGGACAACAACAAAAGCCACAGAGCCCTCTAAATTTAGTCAGAGGAAAGCAAAGTAAAAGTATAAATCGACTCAATGCAAGACAACTAATTCATCTCAATGACGTTGCTTTGAAGCGAAGTACTTCACCACAACAACGCTAAGTGGCATCGAGTATCAGTGTGTTCGGTCGAATTTGGTTTTAACCTTCTGCTAGCGATGAGTGAGGTCATTGTTGTAGATTTTAGCTAATCGATATCGAACAAATTATTTTAAATGTTGCATCATGAACCAAACGTTGGTAACATTAAGACAACATGCAGAGATTGATTGCTTATTAACAAGCGAGTGCGCTCCATTGTTTGTTATCGTGCTCCCTTTGTGGTCAGCATTATTTCGATGTGTAGTTTGTTGTGACATCACAAGTTTAGTTTGTGACAATTCGCAGATCAAAATTTTGATATAAATGTACAAACACATTTATTTAGTTTGTGTTTATATACACACACTTTGAATGGTTTATGTGTTTTGCTGACCTGCGGATGAGTTCAACAGCTAGTTCATACAGTTGTCCAAAGTTGTCAGAGGCATGAGTGATGGCATACGGCTCATAGCCTGAAACACACAAATAAGGATTGAGGTGTTTTCAAAAGTTATGGACAAATTAAACAAATCACCATACATTATTATTATGCAAATACAAACATTTACTAGTTAAGCAAGAGGCAAGTTTATTGTAGAACTAACAGCAGAACTATGAGCACATAATACTTACCCAGCCACTCCACCATGTCTTTGATGCCAGTAAAATATTTCTCTTCTTCCTTCTCTGGGTTTGTGTCGTCATAACGTAGGAAGCAGATGCCATTGTTTGCCTTCAAGAGAAGTCACACGAAAGTTAACATGACCATTTTACCATGTTAAATGAGTGTGTGTATTTGATTCGAAATCGATATAGCACCTTTGCGTAACCGAAGTTAAAGTTAATGGCCTTGGCATGGCCGATGTGCAGGATGCCGTTAGGTTCAGGAGGGAACCGAGTCCGAACCTACAGAAGACAACAACAGACACAAATGTTAGGATTTAGACATGTCCATTCTGACCTACTAAACACAAACATACCTGTCCTCCAGTGAATTCCAGGTGCTCCTTCAGCAGCCTCATGGTGTTTGGTGTCACAACATAGCCTTCAGTTTTGTAATTCTCACCTTCAAACAAAGTAGGATTATTGTGTCAAATCAGGCATTCGTTTTAAACATCTTCAATACCGTCACATGTTATAAAATTTTGTCTTACAAAAACATGAGCCGCATATTGTTTAAACACTAGCCACTTGGACAATACACAAAATTGCTTTCTCTTATATTCCTCCTTACTTTACTATATACTGAATAACCATGCGTGTGTAATAAAGGCTTCCAGATGTTCAGCTTCACCTGGCTTATGGAATTTAAGAGCTTCTCCTCTCAGCTGCTCCATCAGAGACTTCACTTCTTGTTTAACCTCTCCTGTACACAACAGAACACAGATTAAAATAAGAATGAGACTAAAAATTTCAAATCCAAGCTCTCTATGTTGGGTCCTTGAGTAAGACCTTGTCTGCTTCAGGGGCACCGTGCCGTTCTCACACTAATTTCCAAAGAACTTCTTTTTCTTGTACATTTGTATAGGTGCAATAACAAAGCTATTCTATTCTGTAAACGTTCTAAGATCATATTTCCTGGGGGCAGTAGTGAGCACACATGCCCGACACGATACACAGACCCAGCCAGGGTGCCCGCATAGCAGTTAGTTGTTAGGTGCACTGTTCAGTCACTTAAAACTGGAACTGGCAACCTTGTGATCACAACCTCTGTTCTCTAGCCACCAGGCCATGACTGCCCAATCAGAACTGCAGTTAAATATACACATATAAAATCCTACCATCCACAGAGTCCTTCTTTTCTTCCTTCTTGTTGTTCCCTGCTGGTTTTGGTTTAGCTGCCTGTCAAGACACCCATATATTGCTTGAAAACACATTGTGCTACCAATATAGCGCTTAGAGTGAAACATGCATTTTGTATAATGTCTAGATAATTTTGACCATTGTTAACCTACCTTGGGTTTTTTCTCCAGGTCCGCTTCAGTTTTAGGTCCCAGGTGGTGCAGAACCTATAAAGTAAAAATAAAGCAAGTAACTAACTGGCAAAATATTCAGACTAATAAAAGCTGCATCTTTAAAAGTGGGCCTGTATACCTGCAAGTCTACTTCGTTCTTCAGAATTTTCCCATCAGCCCACTTTAAAGCAGCTCTGGCTTCACCTAGAGAAAACAGCACAGATGCACCATCAAGACACATTATAAGGAACACTTGGTACTTCCGATGGCTGCAGTGTGTAACTCATAAAGGAAGCCTCGTTCTTTTAGCACCACCATTGGCTGCCCCAATACACAAGTATCGAAGAAATATTTACCCATTAGGATGCCCATGTTAAAGCGGTATCGCTCTGCCAACAATTGTTGTTTGTACTTCTTAATGACCAGCTCAACCTGGGTAAACAACAAACCAATAAGAAATCAGCTTCTATTCAGATTGTGCAAGAGCCTTGGTGAAATGTATGTAAAAGTAAGAATTAAAAAGTATTGACATACTCAAAGCCATTTATCTTACCGCATCTTCAATCTGCTCGGGACTGATGACCACACCAACCCCAGAGGCAGACTCGAAAGCTTTCACATCCAGAGGATCCTGAGGATGACTCTTGATGTACTCCAATGCAGCTGTAAACATGAAAATGTGACATTGTAAGAGTTAAATCTGGAGCACATTTAGAAACTCTTACAACTGTTTATAGAAGCTGCAGAGAATAGGTTTTACAATAATTTTACTATATAATAAAAACATTTGTTGTTTGTACTTTTTATTTTTATTGTTATATATATATATACTTTTTCCACCACTGTACTTTTGCACAAAGGACTCCCCATGTAAATAAAAATCACTATTTTACATCGTTAACAAGGCTCAAAGATTCCGAGGGCCCTGATATTTTAAACCAGACACTAAGAACTAAGACACTGCAAATATAGTTTATTTAATAGCACAATAAGTCAGCTCATGAGCTTGATCAAATATGTAAGGTTTAGTTTAGAGGTGCGTGATTTAAGACACTTAACTAAAATTAGAAAAACTAAAATATTGATACTATAGGTATTTAGATCGATCTGCACACCACTACTACACAGCTCCACAAGAACATTACACTATATAAATCATGTTGAGTAGATTTTAAATACCAGACAACTGCAGATCGGTGGTGATCTTGCGTTTGACTATGTATTCTGTAAAGAAAGCCAGATGCTGGAGATCCCGAAGTCTAGATACCATGCTGTACAATAACGTCCCCGTAGCTTTGTCAACATTTTCGGCTCCTGACAGCTTCTGTGCCTATTAAATACAAAATAAACCAGGTAATTCACCACCACAATGCAAAAGTGCGTTTACAAATGTGTCTCGGAGTTTACCCATTGGTTATAGTGACGAGAACGGTCATTGTTGTACATTTTAACTATTGAACAACAATTGCTTTAAAATGTTGGATCAACACTGTAAATGTCAAGGCAACACCACATGCTGAGAGAGAACACATTAACAACAAGCATGCACACCATTATTTTGATGGCTGTAGCGTTTACGGTGTGTGTCGTTTCAATTTGTGGTAGAAAAATTTGGAGGTGAACAATAATGCAACGCAAGGGCTCTGTTGACGGGAGATCGTGTCAGTGCACGGTAGCTGTCACGACAACGTCGATTTGACGCACAAATATAAATTGGCCTTCAGGGTCGATGGTGGTGTTTGTTTACTCTATAATGTACAAAGACTGTAAGCCATGATCAATACATTAACAACTCTACTGTACTATTTATTCAATATGATTTTGTTTGTTAAATATAAGAAGATTATTCCTTGACACAGTCACCCTCCGCTTGCTCAACAAGGGGTTCTGGTTCTATGCTTTGTGACAATGCCTCTTGTATAAAGCGATATACAAATGAACTGACTTGGTTTTATTGACACTACAAATAAGCAATGATGGTATTCATATTGTCAAAGTTAAATTAAAGAAAAATACAATTACAATAAAGAGAGTAAATATATGTTACTACTTCTTAATACAAATCTTAATACAAATACAAAAAAAAAATTTAAGTAAACTTATTGTTTTTGCATAAAGCAGCATTTAGAAACTTCAATTAGTGAATCTTTAAAACTCTTTGTTAGAGAAAAAAAACATTTAAACATTTAAATCTCAAGACTGCAGGAAGTTAAAAGGAAGTTAGGAAAAAGAAAGTAAAAGGGTAGGTCAACGTATTTCCTTAAACGTACATATTTGGCAACACAATTTATACATTTAACGCGTAAAACACTGACATGTATAACAATAATATACATATATAATACTAATAAATAAATACATTATATCACCAGCACCGTGACAGTAGCATTGCCAGCTGGCAACACGCATGCCATGCAGTCCAATACAGGTGTATTTTTTAACTTTACCCGAGTAATAGCGTCCTTGAGAGCTGAACTAAGCTGGTCATTTTTCAACGTTTCCTTCGCTTTCTGTTCACTGAGCCCAATCGAGGTGAAAAGAGCAACCAAGTCCGCCATGTCTCTACAGTATATCTAAATTCATACACCCACCGCAGGAGAACTGGAGTATGCTAAAAACGGGCATACACTGCTTTTCCCCCACACACCCATTTTCGGATAATCCCGCCCCTGCGCTACAATTGGCTAAGCGTTGACTTTGATTTAATATACTGTTCGTTTTTCACTTTGTTCTTTCGTACCTAGCTTTGCTCTCAGTTGTTTGGAACTAGTAATGCACATTTTAAAGCACCGTAAATGCTCTTACTAGTAATAAAAACATTTACTTAACTCGCAACTATTGCGGAAGTTGCATCAGGCAGTCGGTTTCACGCCCATGTTCATATACTTGTAGCCAATTGGTAAACGGGTGGAATTTCGCGAAAACGGGTAGACGCGAGACACTCCGTGCCATTTGTGTGTTTCCGACTTCCTTTGCGGACTGACATTACGCTTTAAAAACTGACACCAATGAACAATACTGTAAATATGTTAGGAAACATAAACATGCAGGCCTATTTTTACATTTTAGTAATTTTAGCTTCTAGTTCTGTAAACAACGACAACTGCTATTGTTTTTGTCAAACATGCATATAATGTTATGTTCCACACTGGGGGTTATGAAGCTACTTCTTACTTACGGCTCGTTAGTTCACGTGGTTATTTTACAGTCAACAATTCAATCTACTGCATGTTTTGGACTGTGGGTGGAAAGAAGCGCACCACATAAAACAGGCCGAGCAAGCTCTACAAGAATGAACAAACCCAGTAATAAAAATTGGCTAAATACTTATTTCCCTTAACAGCAATAACTGCATTTAATTTTAAAGATATAAACCGGACAAAAACTATTTGTATATCGATCTTTAGGAATGTTAATGTACATGTCAATGTACTACAATGGTTCACACAGAAAGTAACCTAATAATAAATAATAAACCACAACGTTCATCCGAACAAGTTGATTCAGGAACCGACTCATTCATGACTCGTTATGTGCCGACTCGATCTTACTATAAGAAAGGCGCATTTTATACCAACGTCCAATGGCTTCATAGCTCGTTTAACAAAAAGGAGTCTGTAATTAAACAATAAACAAAATACGTATGTGTGTGTGTATGTATGTATGTGTATATATATGTATGTATAAATGTATGTGTATATATGTATGTGTGTATATATATATGTATGTG
>JAOTRQ010000024.1:1025262-1049310 GCA_028565875.1 Hoplisoma paleatum
TCTGGGGTTTTTTTTTGCAAAAAGCTTAGACACCCCTGACTTTCATAGTATTGTGAAAAGATCTCTTTGTCGGGCAACAACAGAAACCACTAGTGAAAAAAGTTTGAGTCCTTAAATAACACTACATAAGAGAGGCTTGAGAGTATCAATGTCAACGTCAATGTCACTGCATCAATAAATACAATTCTATTACAAAGTGTGGCTTCATAGAAAGATGCATGTGAGCTCAACTAGTCAAATCTGTTTCGGTCTCTGATAAAAGAAAAATACAACAGTATCTGATGGAATACAACTGTCTCTGATCAAATTCTGAATCAGCATTATGGCTTACACATTCTGCAGCAAATGTGACAGCATTTGACTTCTTTTGACCTCTACAGGACATTCACCATCACTTCTATTGCACAACTGAGTGTGCTCGGAATCATGTGGATGTTTGGCTGTTTTCAATTTGATGAAGGCACAATGGCCATGTCCTACCTTTTTACTATCTTCAATAGCTTGCAAGGAGTGCTGGTGTTTATTCTGCACTGTCTGCTTTCGAAACAGGTTGGTTTACATGCTTATTTCTTCTTATTGTTTGTTTGTTTCTGTATGCCTTTGCATTTTCAATATTTAGCACCGTTATTATAGTTTTCCAGAGCACTGGGGATTCATGTTAAAGTTCATTATTTTTAATAAAAATCTTAAAGACTGTTACAACACTTCTCACAGATGTCATGATGTGATTTTCCCTCAGGTGAGAGAGGAGTATTCACATATTTTGGGCAGACTGTGTGGACCACAGAAGAGGAAATACTCTGAATTTAGCTCGAACCAGTCCACCAAATCTCAGGTACAATGAGCATTTATGTCAGTTGATTACACTTTTATTTGAAGGTTACATTAAGGCTGTATCTGGGTCTTATATGCAGTAAGTAATTCATCGCCACAATGCAAGGGAGGCCTCGAATTTCTGAGGGTTTTGTGACTTTTCTGTTACCCTCCAGTTTTAGCAATGAGTAAGGAAAGTCATTGTTGTAGATTTTAGCTGATCGACATTGAACAACAAGCGATTTTAAATGTAACATGCAAACGCGAAATTTTCCTTCTTTATCAAACTGTTACTGTCATGACCGAAAGCTCCTGCATCAACATGACCCCCCCCCCCCCCTTCACAAAGCCTTGCATCCGTTCGAAATAACGTTTTTGCGCTCTGCACATGATGGTACCTTGATGTTTATAATGTTTTGATTATTATCCATCTTTTCAAATCATATGATGTTTAATATTGATCAGCTAAACATGCAAACTAGCTCAAACTATGTGTCTACTTTCAAGTGGGTATGTATGCAAGTAAGTTTTGTAAATTAGTTTTTTGAGGGAATGTTTAAATGATTTATGTGATTAAATGAGTATAAATAATAAATAAACAGGATTCTGGTCGTCTTGTCTGAAAGTGCTACAAAAGGGATACGTTTTTTTTACATTACAGACCACATACGAACTCATTTAATCGTTTAACCAAGTAGGAAACAAATTACTGAAGTGAAAAAAGTTGCCTTTTGTGCCTTTAAAGCGGTACTATTAGTTCTACCTAACACATCACAGCAGTGCTCATCCGTGCGTCCAGATGCTCCTAGTAAATTCTCCAAATGGCACGTATTTATTTATTTATTTATTGTCTAATCCTCTCGCCTAATTTAGCATTTCATTTATGTTCCAAATCCATTTATGTTTCATTTATTGTCCAACTCACGAGTCTTAAGTATTGTGGCAGTCAAATCTAGACAACCAGACCAAACAAAGTGACTGACTGTGAGATGTTTACCAATTCCTTCTAGTGAGTGTTCAGACAGTTTTGAAGTAGCACACATTAAATCTATATTCTATATTATTATAATGAAAGTTGTTTTAGAGAATTGCATAAAGCTTTGAATGTAAATTAATGTTTGTTTTTTTTCACCGTTGGATCCACAGGCTTCCAAGACCATCCAAAATACAGGGGAGTCCCACATCTGAAGCACCTTTTCTTTAAGTCAGGACCGATACTTTACAAACGTGACTTTGTCTGCAGTCTGTGCAATCGCTCTTTGGTTTACAGGACCATGGTTCTCGCATTTGACCAGTTTTCCTTTGTCAAATTCTAATCTTTCTAATAATAAAAAACCTGATGCCTACACAGATGTATCGGTCAGGTGAGTCCAGACGAATTGTATGGTAAAAAGTGAATGTCACCTCATGGCAAGAAGGTTCTGGGTTTGATCTACAGGTGAGTCAGTCCAGGTCCTTGCTGTGTAGGATCGGCATGCTGCATGCCCCTCCGGGTGCTCTGGTTTCCTCCCACAGTCTAAAAACATGCAGGCGCATGCAATTGTCAACAAGTTAAACATAAAGTGTATCACTGAGCTGACCTACACAGCTACCCAACCACAAAGGATTTATTAAAAAGTGTATTTTGCCAGTTCAAAGCCTAGATAAACAAGAAGTAATGTGTTCAAAAGGGCATCTGGTCTAAAACCAACCAAATCAATAATGCATAACATTATGGATTTTAAAATATATAAATATGTGTGTGCTCTGGGGATCTTATTTGTGTTTTGGTCTATTGGTGATGCTATTTACTGGCCATGAGTCTAAACAGACCAGTAATTAGAAGGGAAAGCAGTCAGACATGGCTTTTCTTAATGTTGCTGCATTTACGACCTCTGCAGGCCGCCTGCAGAATTGCACTAAGGGCTGTTTTTCACGATCAGCAATTCATAGTGGTTTGTTCACGAATCTGCATACTGTGAGAACATGTTTAAGTCAGGTGGCAATAAGGATATGGTGGCTGTCATTTGGGACACAGTAACAGGAGAAAAGTTTCAGTGAGATTATATGTCTAGATTCGGGAGAATGCAAAGAAGAATTGAGGATATAAAGCATGTTGTTGTTAAAGCTTTTAAGAATTTAGTTTTCAGTCAAAAAGCCGACATAGCATGAAACTTTGTAATGACGTCCAATACAGCTGAGTAACCTAAAGAAGTGGTGATTTATCTTAAAAGTAACAATATGAAGGACTTAAATGTTAATTATTACTGTTGTAAGATTAATAACCAAGGGTATGGGTAGATCATAATGAAGAACCTTTCAGATGTGTTCAAATGTTGTGTTAATTTAAATGAATGTAATAATATATCTGTTGGAATATTTAATTTTAAGCTTTTGGGCAGCTTTTTGTTCAGTCTCTTGTGTTACGTCGTGTTATTCTTTTTTTTTTTTAAAGCAATAGGTTACTGACTTAATAAAGCAAATTCATTAACAACAGTTTGCTTTACATTATTTAAAGCAGGGGTCACCAACCTTTTTTAAAAATGAGAGCTACTTTTTGGGTACCAACTAATGTGAAGGGCGACCAGTTTGATACACACTTGTGACATCACAAATTTATAACCTTTAATGACATGTTACTATTAATAATTAATGATATTCATGTATGTGATGATGCTGATCATGTAAATGATTTCTCAATCATTTTCAACAATAATTTAACAAGGTAGGGAAAGAAAATATCAATATGCAAAATATGCAGCTATTTTTAGAACAGGCCCGCGGGTGACTCATGAGGTCCATTCGGGCGATCTGGTGCCCGCGGGTACCACGTTGGTGACCCCTGAGTCAGAGTATAGTGTATCTGTGTCAATTCAGCATTGAACGACTTTGTACCTTAAGGTTAATGTTGTGTGCTATTGGGCTGAAGAGACATAAGAATAACTACTTTTTAAAGAAGTATTAAGTCGTTATTTAATCATAGTAAAAACATTTTATTGACTTTTTGTTGATGTTTGAAATCATAAATCTCAAAGTCTTATGACTGCTGACTTCATGCCTTATGATTGGAGTGTCCACTTTTTACCCAGGAATCAGAACATCCTTGAATAAATAGTTTGATTAAGATATTTTTCATTTATTATTTAATTATGCTTTTAAAGCATGTTTACAGTTAATGCATTATTGACAAATACTTATAGCAGTTCCAACAGACCAAATGTATGATTTCCCAGTCCCTTAAAAAGCTTAACTGAATCTTTACTGAATTTTTTTAGCTGACATCAGTTCCAACTGACGAACCAAGAACTACAATTATAAATGTTAAATCTAGTAGGATAAACAGTAAAGGCAGTAAAATGTGTTATTTGTAAATTCTGTTCATGTCCTGTGGTCCAGAGCTCATTTTTACAATCTATGTTGCAGCATGTGTGGGAGATGATGATGCAAATGAATTGTTGTGTAGCTGAAGTCTATTATCAATAGCTCACAGGCTGTAAAATGCCTAAGTCTGCATTAATATGTTTAATTTTTACAAAATACAGTAAATTAAATTGAAAATCTTTATAATAAGATAGTATGCAGTAAAAATATAGACAAAACTAACCCTGAACAAAGTGAATGGTTACTTGGTTACATGTAAATTACTATATAACCTGCTTTACAATTCTGTTCGGAACAGTAATGTTGTGTTCTTCATTTTTTGCTTGTAGTGTTCATCAAACTGCTCATTCTGAGCCACAGTAAACTGATTCTTCCAGTCCCCAACTTTACCTAAAACAAAGATCAAATATGGAAAGACAAAAAAAGCTTATTTACTTTTTAAAAGGCTCTAGAATTCAGTCCAGCTGAAACCGGAAAGGTTCCAACTACTTTCGCTAGGGTTATGTAAAGTTCTCCTAATGTTCTGAGCAAACGTTTTCACTATAAAATCAGTAGAATATTCCATAAATATTATGTTACTTTGATAAAATTATAACAATCTTAGTCTGAAATGTTTACTTAAGTGTAAATTACAGTGTAAATGTTTACACCCATCACACCCATTTAACCCATTCCCAACGCCAAGAAATAATAAACAATATTAGCATAAAAAATATCTTCATGCTAAACAATCAGAAGAGATAAAATGGTGCAAGAAAGCGTTAAATGCTATCATGTGTAGAGGTAGTTACTATATAATTACTACAAGAACTTAAACTGAGCCTTTTAGGACCTGGGGTTTGTAACAAAATGAACTGTTACTGAAACGTTTTACTTTAATTAAGGATATGTTTTTTAATTTAGACTTATTGTGCGAATCCAGTTGAATATGTTGGAATTTTTGTTTCAATGTCTAACCACCAGGTGGCAGAGACAGGCTGTTCAAACAAAGTTGGCTATGGTGCCTAATAATAATTACTGTGGTTTTCCCCATGTACGCACAGGGGTTCATCCCAAAGTCCCAAAACTGTTAGTCTGTCATGCGTGCGTGCGTGTGTGTGCGTACGTGGCAACAGACTGGTAAGTGGTCAGGTGTTTAGTGTATTTGCTAAGTAAAAAGAATGATGCTTTGGATAGACGTGCAGACGGAAAGACGGATGGATGGATGGATGGATGGATAGATAGATAGCTACGCTCATATGTTTACATACCCTGGCAATTAAAAAAAGAAATTCACCGAAAAATGACCGGTGTAGTTTGGGTAGTTTCTGTCATCATTTTAAAAAATTTGATAGTAAATGGTAGTAAAACTACGAATAACAATCAATTTTGTTATTCTCTGAAAATATAGTTCGAAAATAACTCATTCTGCCAGGATAAGTAAACTTTATTTAAACACAATTGTAAATTGAGTACCTGAAAAATATTCTAAACTAACAATTGAACCCAGGTCCATGCAGCTATAAGATACCAACACTTCCTGCAGCATCACCTTGCTAGCCCTGACTATAACTTTTGCATTCTTGTTTAATAATGCAATACAAATGTAAGGAGTTAAAATGTGATAAGTTTAGAACTTTTTTAAAATCATGGCAGATTATAACCTTAAAGAAAACCAAGGCATATTAACCTTTGCGCATAAAAGGTGAGACATCAAAATCCATGAAGTCAATGGTGGAGTGGTTGGTTATCTTGTTCTGCTTCATGGCATCAAAATGAACATTTTTTGTAATTGTTGCCTTCTCTTCTGTAGAGGTAGATAAACCAAGGAAGGAGCACAAATGGTCAACTTCACGCCTTGTGTCCTAAAGTAAAGAACAAATGCTCAAAGATCAAACTGACCTGAATTTATATAAATGTGGTTTATAGTTCAACTAAAATGGTTATATTTTGCCAAATTGACTTACAATGACAGCAGTAAATTTATGATCAATCAAAGGTTATGGCCCTTGCTTAGGGGCCCAACAGTGGCAACTTGGTTGTAGTGTGGCTTTAACTGTTTAACCAGTTCCTTAACCACTAAGAAATCACTGCTCTTGCAAAACCTCAGAAATTTGTTTGTTTAGAGTCCAGGCTGGTGGGTAGCTTCAGGTTTAAGGATTAAAACATTCACATTGTGGATTAATGTCAATATATTTATTAAGTAAATTTGCTCTATCTAATCTTATTCCATTTTAGAAACATTTAAAAAGTTGGTACATTCTTGTGATATTATTTTTAAATGTTAATATTGATTAACATTTTCAAGAATAAGTAGAAATCTGTTCAATCTCTAAATCTGATATCCTGCCACAAACTCTGTGACAGATAAGTTACGAAATTAACATTTACTACATATTGTGAAAAGTTTGCTAAGTCTGGTAAAAAGACTGTTACGTGTGCACATCCATCAGGTTTCCATGCAGGGTGGAACAATCATAGATTTTGACTTCTCGGTGCTCAAGCTTATCTCAGATGGACAGAGAAACAGGAAGTTTGTGCTGTTGTGAGATTGGTCCAGCTTTAAGCACATTTCCAAGAACTAAAGAATGTTCAGACTGTTATCAACAAACAATCCAAAAGCAAAGATTATTCCTGGTATGCTGGTAGATCAGTGCCTATGACATGGATGACTTGCACCTATGTCAAAACATCACTTATGCAAAATAATATTTTGAGATTTTAAGAGACACTTGCCACCATCAAGATTATTTGCATGCATTTAAGTGCGTTTCAAGCTTCATTCCTCATTGCTTGCTACTACAATGTGGCTTCATAGATACACTATGTTCTTGAGTAGTTCATATACTGCAAATCATTAGGAAAAGTATCAGAGCCAGAAGTGTTGTGTAAAATCAATTCTTGCACAACTGCAGCGGGTAGTGTCCTTTATTTTCACAGGATAAAAATATCATTAAAAAGAAAATTGTGATCAATTCTGAAAAAAAGTTACAATAGTTATTAGCTCAAAACATTAAAACTAATAATCAACCAAACACAAACCGAAATTATTGTGATAACTTTACAACAGTGGTCCCCAGACACTGGACCATTTATTACCTGGCTACACAGAGATAATAATTAAATAAAGAGCTTTACAACAGCAATGATTGCTTCCTTTTCCAATCCACTTCAGGTTTGGGATCACTGCTTGCTTAATTTCTGAATATTTATATTTTTCTGTATTTTACTTACCTCGACCATAGCCTCAAAAAACATGTAGTGAAGATGTGAATATGTTTGTTTCTTCTCCCAGTATCCCTGCACATGATCATACCAAGGTCCAAACACAACTGCGAGATTAATGAATGCTATTACATTGTTGGTATTTAAAGATTACACATATGCACGATATAATCTTTATCCATATATATAGTACTAATGAGTTTTTCCTAACCTTCTCCATCCTTAAACCTCTGTAGAAAAGTGTTCCAGTCTCCTGGTTCAGGTTGAACTCTGTTCATACGGTCAAAATGAAAATATGACACAGCATTGTCTTTGGCATTGCGAGCGACATAGATGACCTAGAAGAAAATAATCATTAAAGTTCATTTTATTTAATGTCATCTATAGATTATTACTAAGTGTGTCAGATGTATGTAAACAATCAGGTAAGGTTTGCAACACTTTTGACAGATTAAATCTGAAGTCCTGTAAATGCATTTGGGAATGGATTTAATGACTCAAAGACAAATTATCTGTGATAGTTTAAGGTCTTACAGAGACAGTTTGGTAAGGGTTTAGAGAGGGGAAAGCATTCATCTTCCCCCTGTTTACAGCTGTAAATCATTAGGTCAAATTGGCAGAGGTAGCCCTGGAAAAATGTACTATGAACCTTCTTAATAAAACTGTGAAATATTTACAGTTCTACCATGAACTCTTCTGGTATTTTCTGGAAATACTGTAAAACTTCATAGTACCATAATCTAGCTGACATTCCATTGTAATTTACAGTTTTTAACACTTCAAACAGCCATAAATAAAATATGAAATGATGGACACGACACACTCTTTCGACTTTCGAACACTGAATACCATTGCTGGTATAAATGTAAGTAACATTAATTAAATCGTTCATTAGTAAAAGGTAAAAAAAGCTTTTATATAGTTAATATAAGCAGATAAAATGCCAACATCTTCAATAAATGTGTTATTAAATAAAGCATATTATTGTCAGTAATGGGAACGATGTTGTAACAATGGAAACAGTACTTTGTTAAATTACTCGTTGCAAATAAAAGCATACTATATATTATGTAAAGTGGTGGATGTTTTGATATTTAGCTAGAGAACTGAGATCATATGTTAGTCTGTGACTTCCCTGAAATGTACTGTTCTTTTTAAGACAAGACTTTCCTTTGAAAGTGTGCACTAAGAAGTAAAGAAGTAAGTGCACACTACACACTAAATCACAGTGCACAGTTTGGGACGTACCGTACAATTAAGAAATTGAGTTATATCCATTCAGTTCACACAGAATAAAAATACCTGTTTTGAGGTTCCAAAATCTGATCGATTACAGGCAACAAAATTCTCAGAAGCAGTTATATATCACTAAAGATTTTATAAGATTAAACGTATATTTAGTTTTTACAGAAAAATGTAAACTGGGTAAAATCTGTTCACATTTTTTTTAGAATTGAAAGTTAAATACAAGTTTTAATAATGCTCAATGTACTTTTTTAAATGAGTCTAGCAATACACATTTTTACAAGCATACGCAAATGACACTTTAAAAGACAAACTTTAAAAAAACACCTCATATTTTACCTTGCAGTTCTGTTCCCAGAAGGACTTGGGGACGAACTGAACAGGTAGATGAGTTTTTATCAGCCTTGGTGTAGTGGACACAAGATCAGCTAGTTCAGTCCCTGTTCAAAATTGCTAATGTCACCCAGTCTCGCCAGTAATTAATACAATTCTTATTTAAACAATGTACTAAAACAATCATGCCTACTGACCTGTAGGTACTTCCGGCAGGACTGCCTCAAGGAAAGGAATTTTCATATAAATAGGCAATGAAGTTTGACATTCAGGTCCTTTATTGCCAAAGTAGAGCAGATCCAAGATATAGGACACCCAAGTGGTTCCTAGTAAAAATAGAAAAATAATATCATAAACATTTTAAATGTGAGATGATTTTTGTGCATGAAGTGATATTGTGTATGTGTTTGTAGTGGTAGTAAATATTTTTGTTCTTGTTTTGATCTACTATTCGAAACATGCAACATGAGGCAAAGTAAAATATATTTACTGATACTACAAAATTTATGCTAAGTTGTGTTTGGGATCATTTGGACTCCTGCTCATGAGCTTAATTAATAATATTACTTAATTTTATTAATTTATTATTATAAAATGAGTCTAAACATGAGTCTAAACATGAGTCTACTCAGGCTAAACCAGCACTCTTGGCTGTGCCTGTGGGAGTAGTTGATTGACATCTGGTGAGGTTATTCTCTGTATGCTGTCTATGATTCTGAGCGGGCCAGGACAGACTGCATAATAATCATAGATTTTATTTATCCAGTGTGGTGGTGATTAAAATAATTATTTTGTAGTCCAGAATACCTGCTTTGGGATAGGTGGCGATAAGAATGTCGTCTGGTTTGGCCTGAAAGTTCTGAACATTTTCCCAGTTGGAAGTGAAGTACCTGCTCATAAAGATGCCCTCAAATTCAACCAGTTCTGGACGTTCCACTAACTTCTTCTGCAGGATTAGAACAGATAGTTAAAGGCGAGAGAATGGTTTGTGTTTTGTGATGTGACAAATAGACAAAACCTCCAAAAACCTATCAAATAGCTGCGCTACTTTGGATGATTTTAAACACACCGATCTGCCATCATTTTGACCTTAACTGGCAATCTTGTTCATGAGCTGCATGATCTTGGCACTGATTGGCTGCCTTTGCTGCCATTCAAAAGAATACAAGTCAGAATAGGGCAGACCAAGCAACTATTTTTAAATATTCTTAATGGGGAGTGAATGAGATGGAATTAGAAAGTCTGTGTATGTGAGCAGTGAGATAAATGTGACATCACACTTCTCAAGTTTTCACATCCAATCATTTTCCGGGGAAAATGAATTTCTATGGACGAAGATGTTCAAAATGTTGAGCACTTTTTTGTTTCTTCTTAAATATGGGAAAAAGTAAAAGATGTTTTTGACTCTGAGACTTTTAATTCTGAGAAAGTCGTGTTTCTTGTATGTTGTGCTTTACACTTGTTTAGATATACACTAGCATTTATTGCCTACAAACTGATCTGTAGACTAAACATTTTTTATTTTTATTTCAGACTCAGTATAACGAGAGCTTTCATACTGGTTCCAGCAAAAACGAATCAACAATGAAGACTTAGAAAGACATGTTAATAAGAAAAATGGCTCATAAAAATTCAAAACAATCTAAGTTATAGTTGCACAAGTTATGGAGACATTTATATTTACACATAATGAAGGAAACATACAGCAGACGTAAAAAGGAGCAAATCCCTAAGAGGCTTTCAGGACAAAGATAAACACTCAAGTAGGAGGTTGAAATTGCTACCGTTATGACCCCCCGATTGCTACCCCTTCCCCCATCATTGTTTATAGGCTACCAATATGAGAACTTACATACAAACTCACAAATTCGAGATGTCAGCTCTGTTGTGCTGCCATCACCTGAGTATCCATAAATAATTTTGAAAAGTGAGCAAAAACAGTGACTATTAGTGCGTGACATATATATTACAGTACATATTACGGTACATGAAAATGTTGACTTACCAAAGACAATTCTTGTCCTTCCATGATGAAATGAGGTCCTTTCTCCCAGGATGGTCTTCACTCTGTTTATCCTTTTGTGCACTTAACACGTTTTCCACTGATATCAAGCCTCTTCACAGCCTCACTCAATATAAAGCACAAAATAGGTTCTACAAGCTGTGTGAACTTAGAATCCAGTACAGTGTAAATCTCTAAACTATATAGTCCAAAGTTCAACTATTCCAAAATACACGCCCATATTCTGTCACGCTGCATTTTTGACACATGCAAATAAAACACCAAAATGTGTAAAAGTTAATCAAAAACAGAAGAAAGAGACTGGTGACAGCAATACTCTCCAATAAAGTTGGGACAATTGTGTAAGATGATGGTGGTGAGTTTTGGTGGGGGTTTACAATCATTGGCATGAGTAAATTGCACATTTATTATTGCTTCATTAAAGCTAAAGGTTGCATGTACATCTTGGAGCTACATACAAAGACATGTTCCAGTGAAATGTTTAGTGTTATTGTTGCATGATCATTGACTTCATACAACATGGAAGAAAGTTTTACTACTATAAGCATATTAAAAGGCTAAAACTAGCTTCAAAGATTTGGCTAAATTTAAGTATAACTGTTGGCTTAATGTGAAGTGTTCATGAGCCATGTGATTACATCATAACTGTGGTATTTTGGAATCATTATCAGAACTATAAAAAATGATAAAGAATTAAACAAACTAATCCAATTCTATACATGGTCAAAGGGGCACCCAATGTAATGGGACCTGATTTATTGTTGCATTTGTACTTAACATTGTGATTGTCCCTTTACATGGACAGTGATGTAACACCTTATAAGCTACTTTATTTAATTTCCCATGTTTGGTTATGCTAACGATGCTGACTTAAGGGACTTAAATTACTAAGATTTGACAAATACATTTGGACTGCATGTGGGTATTCTTAGTTATTGTTGTTTTCATGGTGTTTGCTGAAAAAAAGAGATAGAAATAAATGCAAACACATGTTTGGAACATGGTCGTTGTTTCATTAGACTTGTGGAGCTACAAAGTTGCATGTGTGAGCTAAAAGAATAGTGATGCCACTCATTTTAAAAATATGTAGAGAAACATGAAATGTTGTTAATAGCACAGCGGCTGAGGAGCCTTACACCATACAAAAGAATTTCCATTTTACAATGACAACAGTTGGTGGCTTTGGTCCTATCCTGTCCCCCATATTGTTTTACTGTGTCTTTGTATGTGAGCACCGGAATGTAGCCTGACAGTGTTTTGTTACATTATATACTACACTGTATTGTAGAATGATTCTAAAAATAAATTACAATAAAAAACATTATTGTTTATTGTTAAATGAGATGAAAAAAGATACAACATTTTGATAAAATTACATATTATACAAGACAGGCAGTATCCTAGTGGCTAAAGCACTAGACTAGCCATCAAAAGCTTGGTGGTTTGAGCCCCACCTCTGCCAGGTTCTTGCTGTTGGACTCTTGAGCAAAGACTTTAACCCTCAGTTGCTCAAATTATTTAGTGTAACTTTGTCATGATGTAAATCCTCTGCTAAATCTCGAAAATGTAATATTATTGTTTTCATTTCACCTCTGTGCTTTATAAATACATAGGGTTCATTCTTCCGCATTTGACCTAATATGTTTAATTTATTGAGACACACATTTGCACGCACTGCCGGCATAGTGGGCAGCCCTAGCCACAGCACCTAGGGAGCAGTTCGAGGTTCAGTGCCTTGCTTAAGGACACTTCAGTCATGACCTGTCGACTCTCAGAATCAAACTGGCAACCTTCAGATCACAAGCCCAGTTCTCTAACTTTCTTGCCATGGCTGCCCAAATAATTAAGACAAACAAACTAGTGGATGTTAGGAAGAATTTCGGAAAAGGAATGGAGGAGGGAGAGACAGAGGGGTAAAAATCTATATCTGGAATAAATAGAATAAAAAGTGGTGGGAGGTGAAAAAATGAGCAGAATGGGATAGAGAAAGATTTCAGAAAATATTGGGAGGGGTGAGAAGTTTAAGCCAGGGTTATAGCAAGAGAAAAGAAAAAGAAATGGGGTATACAGAAAATAGGGAAAATTTAAATATCAAATTATTTATCTCAAATAAGTTAATTAAAGTATTTGTAAATGAAAGGATGCATATGTTAACTTAAAATCATAAGCAAAATGTATTTTAATAACTTAAATATCTGACATAGGCAACCACTGCTGTAATTTCCTATGGGTGAAGCAAATTAGTTTTCATACATTTGATGAACTTTTCATTATTAATAGACCACAATCAAGTCACTAAACTAGACTAGTTGTTTATGAGTGCAGAAACTAGCAAATCCAAAAGTATTGTGCTAATAAAGGTGGTTACATGTTTGGTTCCAAACTTTTAGTAGAGCCACTTATTCAAAAAATTTACCTGGAAGTACTTGGACTTGTTTTATGGTTGAACAAATTAGGCTACTGTTAAACCACAGAACTAATGGCGTGTGGATTTTGTATTGTGTCACTTTCTATGTAGCAGGATTTATGACCAATAAACCGCTTTCTCATGAGGGTGAGGTCAGCAATGATAAATGGAACACATAAACCATTAAGAGTAAACAAGTTAACCAATAAAAAGTAGCAGATCAAACATATGCAGGACCTCTGATCATGGCCAACAAGGTGTTGTGTTGATCTTAGGAGTAATTTGCTCGCCCAGTCGTATTAATTCTTGCGTGTGTTGCACAATATACCTGAACCAAATAATTTATTAACTTAGTTGGTTTATTAAAAGTATAATTACTTTTATTTAGTCTATGAATGTTATAGCTTGCAGCTTACATCTTGGCACTAAAACTTGATTCTGAAATGTGTCTGGTGAAATATTTTGTATGTACTCACATATTAACGTATATTAAAGTATATTCACATATTAAAGTAACATATTTAATGAGGTAGCCCTTAAGGTTTTTTTTAATATTCCTTCCATGCATATCAAGTTTGTGAATTAATCTGAACACATATTTATATTATTTGTATTATATTTCTATTTTATTTACAGAATGTAATATACTGAGAAAGATTACATACAATTTCTTAAAACAAATCCTGATGACTCTAAATCTCTGTTCTGAACTGTACTTGAGCGTTCTTCATCTTCTCTTTGTAGTGTTCATTAAACTGCTCGTTTTGAGCCACAGTGAAGTGATTCTTCCAATCGCCAACTTTTCCTAAAGATAATGACAAAAATAGTATTAGTATTAGTTACTAAGAATAATATTCATTTGCATTTACTATTTTATTCATGGAACAATATGTATTCAACCATTCTATTCTTGTACATATAAAGTCACATGCTTGTTTCTTCTCTATGTTTAAACTAATAACCATGATTTTTATACATAGTAGAATCGCCCCCCCTAATTTCCTCTATTTTAGTCCAATCTTATCCCACAAATCTGGCTAAAGGGCCGTTTATACTTAAATATATTAATATATAATTAATATATAAAAATTCGGCATGCATCGTCTGACGTTAACCTTCATAATTTTCTAACTACACATTGAAACAAGTCCTACGTCAAGGAGTTCTGACCTAGATTGCAGGAGGAGCACTATAGCCATCAAAACAATATAGCGTGCACACTGATTAATGTATTCTCTCTCAGCATATGCCGTTACCTTTATGCTTACGATGTTTTGTTTATGAGTCAACATTTGAAAGCCATTGTTCTAGATCGGTTTCTCGCTCGTGGCTAAAACCAGGGGGTAAACACAGACGTGGCTGAACCCTCAGAAACTCCTCGCCCTGTGCTGTTCTAGCAGTGATGCAGTGCATATGACATCGGGGTTGAACTATAAAAAGACGTTGTTGTGGTGATGACGTTCTCGCCAACGCCTAAGTATAAATCAGCATTAATGGGCATGTTTGCATGCTGCAGGCACTACCAATTGGGCCAGATAGAGGGCGCCAATCTATTTGGTAACAGAGCTGAAATTCAAACTCTATATGTCCCGGCACTGGGACTATTTTAACACACTATGAATAAGGTGTATAGTGATTATTATAAACCTCACTTATTAGTATTGTGCAAGATGTGGTATGTATGAATACCTTTGCGCATGAATGGTGAAATCTTGAAGTCCATGATTGGAATTGTAGAGTAGTTGGTCATCTTGTTATTCTTCATGACATCAAAATGACTGTCTTTTGTAATTTGTTCCCTCTCTTCATTTGATGTAGATAAACCAAGGAACGAGCACAAATGATCAACCTCACGCCTCGTGTTCTAGTTACGAAAAAAGAAATACACACCAACTTCTGGTTACAGCATGAGCTTGTTGGATGCTTTTAGGTGACTAGCATAGTACAGCACAAATGTCACGCTGCATTACTCAGCTGTAGTGTGAGCTCCACCACCCCATGAGACTGTATTACTCAAATGTAGAGTAAGTTTAACTGTAGAGGTGCTTTAAACACACTTTGGCATCTCTTTCATTACTTTTTACAAACAAAAATCACATCTATTTAACAAGCTTAAATGCAAGTATAATATAATAGTACCATAAGACTAAGGTTCCAGACCTTCATTATTGTTTTATTGCACCTCCCACCCCACTTCTGCTAATCTGACTGAGGAGAACCACAACTGAACCCACATAATATTTGTTAGCTCAAAAATCTAAAGATAAAGATCTTACCTCCACCATATCTTCAAACAGCATATAGTGAAGGTTCGAGTATGTTTGTTTCTTCTCCCAGTAACCATTTACATGGTCATACCAGGGTCCAAACACCTCTAAAAGGTCAAATATCACATATATAACATGACCTCTCGAACAAATTCAATTGTCATCGCCAGTATCATATATCATTCAATAACTCTTACTAACTCTTTCCATCCATGAAGTTCTGTAGAAAAGTGTTCCAGTCTCCCGGTTCAGGCTGTCCCCTGTTCATGCGTTCAAAGTGGAAGTAAGACACAGCATTGTCTTTGGCGTTGCGAGCTACATAGACGACCTAGAGTGTGATACAAATACTAATGTTAGAAAAGTGGAAACCCAAAGGTGCAAATCATTCAATGATTGCAAATGACTTTATAATCTAATAACCCTAATCATACATTAAAGGCATATATGGATATTGTGATTTAGTAGATCCAACATCATGCTGTTTGGAGCATATGAGTGTGTAAGGCAGTGCTCAGAGGCCCAACAGAGACACTGGTTTGAACCTTTGCTTTCTAATCTAGTATCTTAACTACTAGGCTACAACTATGGTCATGGTGTTTTACAAATTGACCTGATCATTGGTTTCATAGACATTTGAGAGAATTCAGCTGAAGATGATTGATGAACCAGATTAACTGATTCAGCTATTTCATTAATAACATTAATATTTATTTAGTTTTTTGTTTAGTTTATGCATTTTCTTTTTTTTTCTCCCAATTCAACAAATTCAATGTGTTATGCTCTCCTGCAACACTGACTGTATTCTCATTGAGCAAAACGAAACGATCGATGTTTGTCTTGTCTAGTGAAATATGTACAGCTGGAATTTCCTTCATGATCTATCTATAAAGTTACTCACCTTATGCGTTTTTCCACCTGCACAGGCAAATCAGCACTAAGTGTGGAGAGACACACTGTATTTGGTGTTCTGCTTATCTTAGGGACCGTTTCTGGCATTTTACTGGCACCCATATATTAAGCATTGGTTATTGTTATATACTGTACCCTGCAGTTCTGTTCCCAGAAAGACTTGGGCACCAACTGAACAGGTAGATGAGTTTTAATGAGTCGTGGTCTAGTGGGCAAATTATTTGCAAGATCAACACCTGTACAAGAAAAAAACACAGACAAAATTTTTTTTAAGTGAATATCAAGTCTGTGCTCATTTACACTGCTTATGGTGGTATTGGCGACCCAATTGAGATACCAAAAGTTTCACTTATATTTATAATATATTATCTGAACTGTGTATATATTACTGTGTATAAGATACAGGCACCTGTTGGGCAAGTGTACTTGCAATATTAACAAAAAAGTTTCACATTCAAACTCAGGCAGCTGTGTCTTGGTGCTTAGTGAACTGCGCTTGTGATCGGAAAGTTGCCGGTTCAATTCTGAGAGTCAAACATATCATGACTGAAATGCCCTTGAGCGAGGCACCAAACCCCTAACTGCTCCCTAGAAGCCGTGACTAGGGCTGACCACTGCATCTGGCATGCATGCTCACTACTTCCCCCTAGTGTGCGATAACTAGTGTGTGTAAATGTGTATTTCACTGCACGGATTGGGTTAAAAGTACAGTGGTAAAAAAGTATTCAACATTTTAATAAATCTTATTAAAACCTATAATTGAACATTTTTCAAAAATTACTTAGGTTGTATTTATATGTGTGTCTGCTGTATGGTTAAATAAAGCTTTAAAACTTTTATTACACACTATATAACTGCAGATACTAAAATGAATGTAACATTCATTCAATACAGTAATATTATAAAATAATAATATTATAATTAATAGAATACGAACTCTAACCAACCTGCTGGAAACCCAGGAAAATCTGACTCCAGAAACGGAACCCTCATGGGGATCGGCACTGAGGTCTGGCGTTCTGGTGATGTATTAAAGTACAGCAGGTCGAGGATGTACGACACCCAGGTGGTCCCTGTAAGAAAGAGTGACATTTTTTAAGATAAGAAATGGTCAAGGCAAACAATGGTTACTATTAGTGTACCATACATGTATATAGTATTTATTAACATATATAATATTTAAGTACTAAATAAGTTCTCATTGAGGCCTAAAACGTTGAGTACACTGTTCTCTGAAACAAGGTTAAGAACCACTGCGTTTGCTCTCCAAAAAAAGAAATGGAACTTTAGTGGAAATTAAAGTTTGACTGAACTTTAAGCTGTTAACCCTAGAACACTAACGCACTAACACTAATACATTGGTAACGTTGGGTATATTTTCCCCGGAATAAAGTGCCTGATTTAAACAAGCTAACATTAACACTGGGCAAAATCCACCCATAGAACATGTTGCTATCATTAACGTCGGGTGAAAATCACTTTAACCCGAGCATTAAAAATGCACATTGATTCATCTGGTCAAATATTGTTTAATCAAGCACAGCTTACCTGCTTTCGGGTAAGTGGCGATGAGGATGTCATCTGGTCTTGCCTGGAAGTTTTTAACATTTTCCCAGTTGTTAATGAAGAATGGAACCATAGTGATGCCTTCAAAATCACATATCTCTGGCCGAGGTAAGCTTTTTAACTGGTAAGGAAACCATTTTAGTGTGTTAGTGATTACAGTGATTGTATATGTTTGTCTTTTACAAGCTTTATATACACTGATCAGGTCTTACATTGCGTCCACTGAATAACACAGAGAATGGTCAAGAGTATAACAGACTATTTCCATCTTCATTGCTGTTATTGTCATGTAAATTGGTTTGACAGAGGCCAAAATGAGATGGCAACTGTGATCCAATGCTGCACCTCTTGTGGGGTGTTTGGTGTAATGGTCAGTATCCTTCAAACCTGGTCTAATAAAGGAACAGTGAAAAACTATCTATATTGTATGGTCAATATAATGTTTGTTGAGTTCAAGTGTTCCAAACACACCCTGTGTTATCAAAGGGAACGTGTAAACTCCAGTGAACTGTACAGATGAATAAACTTAGTTCCAATCAACACCTTTGGCATGATTATATCATTGATTACAAGCCAAGCCTATTCAAGCACTGTCTCGCATCAACTAAAAATGCTCTTTGGACTAAAAAGGCACGATTAAAATCATGTTATAAAGACTTGTGATATATGGTGAGGGTAAGGCGGTTTGGAATTTGGCTTATAATAAACATGCATTATATAATAACATGCAAGTGTTTTAGAGGTGCCAATGATTTGCCAGTATAAAGAATGTAAGAACAAAGGGCTGGAAAATACAATTAATATATACTGAAACAATATAACGTACAAAACACAACATAAAAGAGAGGACAAATCAGCTCTGGACAATAGCATAGTAGATGTCTGCAAATGTCAGTGAAATACAAAAAACTTTGTGATTAAAGCAAACTAAAGTACTGTTGACCAAGGTCAACTGGCGCTTCGTATCCAGTGATTTCTGCAAACATTGACCTGCTATAACCCTGACCATGGTTAATAACTTACCCTTAAATTTTTAATTAAGGAAATAAAATACGATTTAATGCACAATTCTACAAAACTTTGCCTCAATTGTAAAGCACAGTGGAGGAAATGTATGTTCGGTCTGCTTTCTGACGTTTAACCTGGAGTAAGTGATTTCAGGGTTTTAGGAAAACATTTTAATACATTTTTATTTGTCATTACACATATACAGATGTACAGTACAATGAAATGTTTCTCTTCGCATATCCCAACTTGTCTGGAAGTTGGGGGTCATAGCGCAGGTTCAGCTAACCCTGGAGCAGACAGGGTTAAAGATCTCGGTCAAGGACCCAGCAGTGGCTGTGTAGCAAAGCCAGGATTTGAACCCCCAACATTTAGGTTCATAGCCTAAATCTGACAATGAGTGGTGTAAACAGAGGTCATTTTGAAGGCTAGACTTGAAGCAAAGAGTCACAGGAAAGCCCTGAGTTTCTCCTCACTGCAGGACACGCTATTGTTGCTACTTTTTAATTTAGACCTTACGTAATAGGGTTACACCCTCCTCAACAACATAAGCCGTAAATTATTTGTCCATTGATAATTAAACATAATCATTTTTATTTTTTAAATTCTTGACTATTAACTTTTTGGACAAAACTATTATAAAACTTAAACTAGCATTAGAAGGAACAATTCAATTTGGACAAAATATGCAAAGACCTTTTCATTAAAAGTTCAAAACCATGGGTATTTGACTTACATTTGATTTACAGGACAAACATCAAGGTAGGTAATGTAAATGCAAATGTTGGCAAAACATCTACTTGCAATTAACATCCAATGTATCCAAAATGGGATGGGTATCCAAAATGGCCTGGTTTGTATTTGACCTTCAATGAATCTAAGACGCATTCCCAATCCATTGGTTAACCCTCCAGTCACTGCACTGTTCTACTGAACCAGGCTGTTCTGATTTCATAGTCCTCCGATAGCAGAACAATCTACAAACTGCTACCAGGGCAGGACCCCAAATACCTCCAACAAACTAAGTACAGTACTTCTAACCTCACTCCCCACTTCCCCTCCTCCATTCTTACTCTATGCCAGCAACACCACTCTCGTATAGATCCTGCATACAGTGCTGTACCGAACCTAATGGATTTCTACGTTTGTTTACTTTTTGCTGTGTATGCTTAAGTCCTTGTAACTTATGCACCTCATCAGTTGGTTTGGATAAAAGTGTCTGCTAAATGCAATACAATGTTATGTAATATATCAAGCCCAGTGGTTTTGCATGAATATATTTACCACTAATATATTTACTTTCTTACTTTACTTCAAGTTGCTTAAAACAAATCTTGTGAAGATGACTTACCAAACTTGAATCCATTCCTTCCATGTTTAAAGTAGAGTTGATTTCTTTTGTGCAGGCTTTTTTTCAGACGGCTCTTGTATGTTTTTCACAACTCTCTGAATCTCACTCCCTCTGAATACTGGTCTCTGTAAAAGCACTCAGCCTTTGCTCTTTGTTTCATCTACAGAATGTACCGCCCCCTTACAAACCCTCAAGTCCAAACAATCCTATTCACACTCAAATGCACAGTCACCATGATGTTGGACTTCAAATGATCTGATCTCATTTCTTGAGATAAAACACATCGTGGTTTGGTGGGACATTTATTCAACTAAAACTTTCACTAATGTTTGTTTGTTTACAACGTTTTTATCATTATGATTTATTACACTAAGTTACATTCATGACAGAATCAATGTAATTCGTTACATATAGAAAGTTCCAACAGCGCACACGTTTATATTGACAATTTTAACATCTTCATTCAACTTCACTTCCATGTTTTTTTTTTAAGATTTTGATTATTCACTTGTGGAGATTATACACACTCCACACAGAAAGCACCCTAACCACCCCACCGGGGGATCAAACCTGAAACCATTTTGCTGCGAGCACACTTAACCACTGTGATGGCCCTTTCACTAATGCAAGGAGTACAACACTAGGACAGTATTGGAACTGCAGAGACTGAGTTTATATAATCAGACATCTATCAATATTAGATATAGTAAATATATATATATTATAATATATAATAAAGAAAAAGATTCATACACAGGTGAATCCAGATCAAAACAGCGTAAATCAAGCAAGGCATCCTGTTTAGTGCCTTGTTATTTATCTGTCCATCCATTTAGAAATGTTTACTTTTAGAAATGTTTACTTTACTGAACTCATTTATTATAAAGCAATGTTGGTCTTCAGCTGATGACATATTGGGCTAATATGGGATATAAAATGATATTTTTTGTTTGAGAAAACCTGTTCATGTCTGTTTTACGTGTTTCTTCATAGTTCTGATCAGACAGTGTGTCTAAACCTTAGAACAACAGTATCTACAAGAACACACTAACAAACTAAATTTAGTTAGATTTTTTTCTTGCTTGCTATTGAATGTAAACGACACTCTAAAACATTCTAATGATAAATCAAAAAACTACATAAATGTTCCATTCAGACCCAAGAAAAGCAGCTGCTGAACTATCTGGTATCCCATGACTGGCTTTATATAAGTGGTACGTCCAAGAGTGAAAGTGTTTGTGCCGAATGTGAGGATAATAAATTCCCCAGGAGGTTCAGATAGAATTAAGATGGTTGCATAACTTGAGATAGTTACATAACTTCCAAAACTCCACTTGCTGGCTTATACTGTTACATTGAAATTGAATACAAATAGTTCGAGTTAGTTTACACATACAATATTAATAATACATTAATTTTACTAATATGATTTTAAAAACCTATTCGTATAAGGGGTCCAATTTGAACATTACAAGCTATTTTAAATGGGTGGGATTTTGTAATGATAGGACTGCTGATAATAAGATAATCATAATTTCTGAATGATTATGTCATTTAATTTAATGTGAATCTAGCATAAATATTATGTACGGGTTGCTTAGAACTTTATCATATAAGCTAAAACACATTTATAAATAGTTTTAGTCTCAACCTAAAAATATGAATTTAAATCATGATGAGGAAACCCAAAATAAAGAAATGTTTCGCAAGTGACTATTACGGGGTCCGAGACTCTGACCCTATAAAGACCGAAACAATTTTGTTGACACGACAGTAAGAGCAGTCTGCTGACATGTCTGCGCACTGTAGTGCCTTGTAGGAGATTTATGGCACTTTATGAGATGTATGGCACTTTATGAGATGATCAGTGTGTTAGGCCTCAAGAATGTGTGAGTGTGTGTTAAGGTACGTGATGTACTAAACACAGCTCTGAGTGTCTGCAAGTTTTGATGTTTTGGCAGAACAGTAATTGTATTTATAAATGAACATTTGTATGTACAAAAGTCATTATGTATGTACGCATGTGTATGTAGTTGTTGATGCATAGTGATTTGTATAAAGTTTATAACTAAGTTATTTAGTGGCCAGCCTGATGTTTAGCAGTTGTTCTCTGGTGTACGTAATTGGGTTTGAATTGCATAAAACACACAAAAAAAGTAAAAACAAAGAAATTGCTTGGGAGCTCCTTGTCGAGGCGACCACTCACGGCGCCATCGTGCATCGATGATCTCTGAGTTGATCTCTGAGTTCAAGCAGTTACACAAATGAGATCTAAAGAAATGGATTACATTACTCTTAACCAAGTTATTGCTAATGGGTTGCATAAACCGTAACAATATCCAAAAAGTCGAAGAACACCTCTGTGCCATATGTTGATTTAACATTTTGTTTTCGAGAATGTATTTTTGCACTTACAACAGTTTACCACTGAGTGGCGGTATATAGCAAGGTATAATAGCATCCACAGTTGTAGTTGATGTGCAATTGTCATATGAAAACTGCATATGAAAGCTATCGAATTGCTGTCCATTGTAGTGACCACTATGCGTAAAAGAGTTAATACATTCTGATTAAAATGACAAAAAAGTCCACCAGAATTTCAGCATTAGATGCGAAGTGAATAAGCGATTTGAAAAGTTCCTACATGCATATTCACTCATGACGTATGACGTTTTAAACAGAGCAGGCTGGGGGTGGCACTGTTGTTGTCCCGCCCATTTTCGGCCGATGTCGCCGTCCATTACGCCTTCGACGCTTTTAGTGTGAGCCGTTGCATCGGTTGAATCATTTACTTTTAGAGTTCATCGCGAAAGGTTATTCAGGAAGAAGAAAGGAAGAAAGATTTATAAATATAGTAAGATGAGTCACTTATCCAAAAAAATGAAGGAGGATTCGGACAGTACAGTGTGCGGTTATATATCGAAAGTGTCTCCCATCAAAGTATCATCAAAAAACTTCAAGTACTTTAATGCCGTTGTTCAAACTGGAAAAGACGAATTTCATCGTAGTGTCGTCTTTACACCCAAGAAACACCGTGAATTTGAGCAGGCTGCAGTGAGCAGAACCGCGGTGAAACTTTTCCCGATTAAGAAAGTGTTAAGTAAGTGAAAATGTACATTATCTGCCTTTAAAAGAATTTTATGACTCATTCTGTCAGAACGATGTTAGTCGGATGTTGAAGTATATTAAGTATTTAAGAATCGATGAATTAAAATGTACCAAATATTATTAAAGTAAACGGTGAAGTTTTTACCGAAGGTCTTATGTAATTATGTACTTATCTATATATACTTATTTTATTCTCTGAGGTTTAAAATAAAATTAGTAATACAATTATAACTATATATAAGTTATTTATATTGTGTATATATACTTATTTTATTATCTCAAGTACATACGAGTGCACATTGAAAACAATATAAAATTGTCCCTGACAGACTTTTCTACAGGCTTAACTAAATTATAAAATGTTTTAAATGCATTGAATTTTAAAGGTCATTTTACAATTTGGACCTTTTGGTAAAAACATGTGTTTTTTTTAGCATTTAGGCTAATTTTGGGACTT
>JAOTRQ010000024.1:1063739-1075435 GCA_028565875.1 Hoplisoma paleatum
TAACAGTAAAAATAGTATATATATATATATATAAATAAAAGTGATGCATATGCTATGTGCTATAGCAAAGTCAAGGCAGTGTTGCACCAAGTTAGCTTTTAGCGCAACATTGATTAAATAGCTTTCGTTTATACAATTCGAATTATGGAGATGTAATTTATATGAACATACTCATCTCATTTACGCCTACTAGACATGGTTTATTATTGTATTTATCATTTTAATCACAAAGTGTCGATTTTCTACTTGCTGCAGCAAACATGACCTCGTTAACCCCAAGTAACCTAAGGAAGGCAAATTCAATGGTACATTATCATTTATAAATCTATTTTAGGTCTATTACCCATCTACCTATGTAATAACATAAACAATAAGGAAACTGAAAATTTAAGTCTTACATTATTACATCAAAGCTACTTAAAGTCCGCCTTGGACATACATTAGGAAAAGGAAATTTACCTATGCACGGACATCAAATTGGAATATATCACACAATGTTTGAAAGTTGAAGAACAATTTTTTATTAGAACGGACTGGACTTAGTAAAAAAGGTTCGTAACTGTTTAAATGATCTGATATTTTATTTTTGTATGTTGTGTTTGACAACAAACAATTATGTACCATGTTGGTGGTTGCCTTGGCAAGGAATTTACTGTAAATCACAGCGAGACTAGTTTATCTAGTTTAAAGAAAATAATTAAATACAACAAACATGGTTGGCAAACCAGTGGCCTCTGTTTCAAGCCAAAATTTTAATTACATGATCAATAGGCTATTAAAAGTCATGCCATTTTAGCCAGTCATTTTGTATTTAGCCACTTGCTTTTGTATTTAATTAGCTTGTGTAGCAAATGACTCATTTTTGCAGATTGCACGGTTTAAAAAAAAACTTCCACGTGTTGAATACAGACACATCTCTCAAGTGGGTCGCCAAACACTCAAGAAAACGTACACATTACAGCTTCAATCGTTTAAAGTAGTGAATTTAAGGGGTTACCAGCGTGGGATGTAAGTGACTGGTTTTTCTTACCTGAAGCTCGCACCACGCCACTTCCACCCAGGTCTCGGTGTCCAGTCCTTTGTAGACGGTCTTAAATGAGCCTCTGCCCAACTCGATGTCAAATTTAAGAAAGCGGCCACTGGGTGATGTAGCGATGGCCTTCATTCCGGCCTCCTCCTCATTATCCTCACTTGATGTCTTTACCGTGCATCCGTCAGGTTCATCGCTTACTCTGGAACCGATCTCGTCCTTGTCGTTATCTTTGCTCACACTGTCCGTGGCATCATCCTTTTGTCCTGTTGGGCTCTCGATACTCACGCGTTCTTGTGCAAGGCTTTTACGTGCAGCTTCGGTTCTTGATCGGTCCACAATCGTGCGCAGGCAAATGCTTGGCACGTCGGTCTGAGCGTCGCATTCGGGCGCTTCGTGTGCTTGATCGTCGTTTTCCGCAAACCACAAACTCCTCCGGATGAAGCGCTGGCGGGGGGCGCGCCGGTAGCTCGACTGCGGCTGGTAAGCGCTCGGGTCGCTCCCGCCGCGCACCTCACCCGGTCCTTCCGTTTTACTCATATTGCCTTCACTCGCTGTCTCGTAAATGTTTATGTCCAGCTGCGAATTTGGAACGGTCGGATACTTTAAAACCGAAGGACAATAACCGGTCTGTAATCCGTTTTCGGACTCCATGATGGTGTATTTCGTGGCGTAATTTTGGTGGTTTAGGGGCGTTCGCTTCGTTTCCAGTTCACGTGGAGCGCGGTAGTTTCGGCCGTGGAGCCGCAGCGGTCGAATGCGTGCAGCGTGCGCGCACTGACGCACTTTGTCAACATGGGACGGATTCACAGTAACACACAAGAAATACACAAAATAAATATTAACCGAATTAATCAACACAACACCCTAAAAAGGCAGCGCAAGCATCGAGAACGAGGTTGCGTGACAGCTTCACCGCGGCTGCAGCAGATGAATGAACGAACGAACAAACGCACTTATGCTTTCTCCAGGCAGGTGCTCGCTCAGCTGCACGCGCATTATCAACCGGCGACACAAACGCTTATGCTAAGCTAACAGACTTTAAACCGCACATAAATTATTCTTTTTTGTTTCACACCAGTATTTTTAAGCTTCACAGCCACACGGTACATTTAGAGGTCTTTAAAAACGCAAAATATGAACCTTAGAGGTTACGAATGCTTCCTCTTTTCCACGGAAAACATTCAATATTTCGATGAAATCCAGCCGCACGCCGTGGTCTTCCATGGGCGTGTTATAAACATAAGACAGATCTCGCGTTCGAGTAAAAGCAACACTATATAATGTGAAATATATTACAAAACCCGAATTCGTCCGTAAAGCTAAATCTGCCCGCGTCGCGCTGAATAATTTCCATCCAAAAAACGCTCTCCAGCCTCTTTAAGGTCCAGTAAATTAAAGCGAAGCTCCTCGCCCGTGGTAACGACTTGCCATGTGTCCAATAGGAAAGCAATGTCCTGTTAAAGCTCCGTAACTACGAGGTGTGGCTGTGGATGTTCTGTTAACCTGAGAACGGCGTGAGGTCTCTGACGTTGTTGTTTATATAAACACTGCATGTAAACGTCTGCTGGAAAATTATGACGTAGCTAGATTACTATAAAATTTCGAAATGTAAACCTTGTAAAACGGATAAATAATCGCAGTTCTAGACATCAGTATTACAGTAAAGGTATAATGGGATATAATGACTTTTAAAGTTAGAATGGATCTATGGACTCTACTTCGGTTAGCAAAATTACGTTTTTAAGAATGTTCCACAAACGCACGTAATTGTGTCCAGGTTTCTGAACCTTCTCAGAACGTTCAATTTCTTAAAGCTATGACGATTACCCAAACCTCTTTGCATTCAATATTTAGAAACGTTGCATTTTAATATTCAAATTTTACCACTTAAAACGATTTCCTCTTGTTCCAATTTGGCTGTAGAAACATTAGAGCGTTTATACAATGTTATTCTTCCCAGTTTTTACATTTTTCAGATTACAAATGGTAGAAGGACGTTAATATAATGTTACACTTAAATAATAACAATGACTAACATTGTTACATTTATGAAGGTTACAACTTATCAAGGTTATAACTTTTATAGAATGTCCTACTAACATAGTTAGCTAACATTATGTTTGCTCAAAACATTAGGTCTACTTTACATAAATTGTGGGAACGTTTCCTATTAGCTAGGTCAAAATATGCCTATGAAGTTCTTTGCATATAATTACTCATGTAAAGAGATATTACTATATGCTCTGTTTTGAGCTACCCCATGTGTGCTAATAAGCTGTTGCCGGAAATGCTCTTAATACTCAATATTTACGCTTTCATATTGTTTAATAAACATGAAAATGTTAACCATTGTTTTTTAACATGCATTATTTTCACAAAATATTGAGCTATAAAATAACTTGATAATGTACATAATAAAAACACAAACATCATTATTCCAAAAGTCAAAATTTGTACTTACATATACATGCTTAACAAACCAGTCATTTAGTGGCCGTACAGTTCACACAGAGCCTCCTTAAAATAAATGCTAATAAACTGTTTTTAAGCTGGGTTGAAGTTGTGCTTTGCAGCCAGCAAAACACAAAAACATTATCCTGTACCGGTAATCATACCATTCGTCTCGTGCACCGTGAAGGTATATCCAGCATCTAAACAAAGATTCTTCAACTAATCTATCAGGTGAAGTTCTGGTGTGATCTGCCAGGTCATGGTTAGTGCCGGGGAGGTTCTAATTCATATCAGGCAGGTATTTCATCACAATACCATGGTCCAATACCAAGTCAAATTGACAGAAAATGGATGGAGTAACCCACATGGAAATGCAACAACGCACAAAAAGTGAATTTTGTGTAATATGTTCTTTAATATTTTATGTTGTCCTGGGTCTGTAGACAGATATTGGCATTTAAAAAAAGGCAGCAGTTTACCTAAAGACCAGTCAGGAGAAAGGATTTTTACAGTATAAAACATATGTATATGTATTAGTGTATTAAAACTTTGATGTTTTGTGTGCAAAATGATGCACTTACTTAAACAAGTCAGGAAAAAATATTTTTACGGAGATTATAAAACATACATATCTGTATTATTGTATTAAAACTTGTTCTGTGTGCAAAATGATGCACTTGCTTAAAGCTGCACTAAATAAAGTAGTTGGCAAAAGTTAGCATGGTAACGCTGGCTGTGGCTGGCTACTTATCACACATACCATCAACATTGTGTTTTTTCTGCACATTACTTAGTGGATGAATCTTTAATTAATTCAGTTATCTCTGTATAGCGATAATATAATGTAGTAGCGCTGTAGAAATATGCTGATAAGAGCCGCAACAAGACTGAATAGCATTGCAGCTCTAGAGCTGCAGGTTGCCAAGCCCTGCCCTACGAAGTGATGCTAGTTGCTTGACCCACACACAGGGCCACAGAAAATAAGGACCATAAAATACGTGGTTCCCACACCTGGTTCTAGAGACAGTAACTATCTCAAACAGCAGTTCCTTGACCACTTGTACAGCATGGACGGTATTGCAGCTTCTAGCCACCAGACGAAGCTCACCACAGCACAAACTTTCCAAACGATTTTTTTCTAGATCCTACTTTCAAGGGAGGTCTTATATTTAGCAATTCAGCATTTCCTCTGCTAGGTCTTTTTTTAGGGGATGTCTTATTTTTGAATTAACACAGTATTTGTTGATGAACCCACATTAGCAGTAATAGAATTAAATAAAGGAGATAGACAGATCTTTTTAACTTACACACATAACTAAATGCACAATCATCACAGACTGATGTTTAAAGATTCATTTACTTTAATGATGCACAACACAGAGCATTTTGCATTTAGGTTTTCTTTAGAAAAACTTTAATTTCTGAAAACAAGTTTGTAACTGACCTGAGGAAACATCCAATATCTGAACAGCACAGCCCAAACTTTAATTTAGATCTCAATAAATTAGACCTGAATTAAATTAAATCTAGTGTTTCAACACCAAGCAGAAGCATCATTCCTGAGCTCTATTGGAGAAGTGTCCCTATTTAGTGTTCCTACAGTCTGTTACTCAGCAATGTGTTCAGCAAGACTACTTAACAATGTGTTCAGAGTGCTAACCTGTGAACTTGCGTTGTTTTTACCCTACAGGCCGTAATATCATCAATGAGAACCTTCACTCACCCTATAATAATTCAATTAATCATCTAAAACAACATGGAAGAAATTAGTTGACTGAAGTTTCCCAGTGTACCTTTAAACTTGCAATCCTGACCATTTGACTTGAACGAGGCGTGTTTGCTGTCATTTGCTCTAAGGTGGACGAAATTTCCCATTGGGGATGAATAAAGTACTCTCTATATCTATCGATTAGTCTAAACATTAAGAATATATTGTTCATAATTTTATTATTTGACTACTTCATTTGTATTTCTTGATGAAGTCATGCAACTGTTGCAACAAGATGCAATTATGTTTCTTGAAACTGGACTCTGGACAATTAAGTATAGTTTATAAAAGTATCTGCTTTTACACAAGCCTAGGCTGTGATCCACCTGAAATAATTGGCTGTTTCTGATGGAATGTTTTTGCATTAATGAATTCTACTGCATTTGTAGATGCAGCTGTATTTGTATCTGTATTTTTATAAATCCCTGTGATAAATTAATTTTCATGTTTCACGTGATGTAACTAATAAACCACAAAATTTTTTCGAATAGTTCAAACATTCATACAACTTGGCAATCTGTAGCTATGCAGCATAGTATTTATCATCTGTAAATGAGTAAGTGCAAGTGACAACAGCAGGTATAGGATGACAGTCACACGTAGGTAAAAAGTTAACCCGAGACTTTGCTTCTGAATAATGAAACACGACCGGGTAGTTTTGTCATACTTTCCACTTCCAATAATTTAATTGTTATAGGTTATGATCAGGATTGATAGTATGGAATTTTTTTACAGAACAATCTGGGGTGATTTTCCAAATAAATGTTTTAGCTTTCCATTATCAACATTTAAAAATTAATTGTCTCCAATACTCAGTTTGCATTAAATAAATGATAAAAACGTATAAAGTATAAAGCAAAAGGCAAAATAATTTTATTTTACTATGTATTTATATACAGTTAACAACGTGAGAAAACAAGCTTGTTGAACAGCCTCCCCTGTTGGCAAATAGCAGTAATGACACGAAATTTGGGCACCACTTGCTTTTATTATTTTTTACAAGGTTGTCTGGAAGGTCTTCAATTTGGTCCAAGGTTTCCTCCTGCAGCTGCAGTTTCCTCTCACAGTCCAAAAACGTGTCCATACCGAACTACCGAATAAATCAGCAACTACCTGGTTTCCTGTCTTGAATTCATGGAGAAAAATGTACCATGACCTTTTACAGTAGACGTGTGAACGTTTACACTAGACGTGTAAACTTTTACAATAAAAGTGTAAACGTTTAAAATACACGTGAAATTGTACAGTAGACGTGTGAACGTTTACTATAGAAGTGTGAACTTTTAAAGTACACATGGATTGGTTTATTACATAAAACATATGAACTTTTACGGTAGATGTGAACTTGAAAGATAAAAGTGTCAACTTTTACAGTACACTAGAAATTTTACAGTAGACTTTTACAGTAGATATGTAAAGTTTTACAGTAGAAGTTTCTACCTTTACAGTACATGTGAATTTGTACAGTCGACGTGTACACTAGTACTACTTTAGTGATAGGTACTTCTCTTGTTGAGGGAAATATTTTTTTTTTACAAAATTTAATTCAAAAAATATAATTAAAAAAACTATATTATTTATAAAATAATTAAATTAATTATACAAAATATAACAATATATTTATGAAAAGGTACTGCTGTTCTACTGTCTTCTAATGTAGTGTAAATGCTCGCCTAACTATAATGTCTCTTTATTTTGTAATTTAGGTAGCAACCACTTGAATGATATATTTTAAAACACATAACATGATTTTATTCATAGATATAAAATAAAATTGTATTATTTTTGTTTTTTGAATGTAATGTATTAAAAAGTGTTGCAGGTTGTTTCACGAATGACATCCAAAGATTGATGAGTAGTGTAATTCTCTCCTTTCTGCGCCATCAATAAAATTTAGTGTGATTGACATTGGTTGTACGAATTGTTTGTACTTTGATTTTGTAATGATAATCAGCATTACAGGATGAGTTAAATAAAAAAAACACACTAACCTTATTCTGATTTATCAGTGCTTCTACAATCTGGAAACCGATAACTAATTCATTTCTAAATAGTGTTGATATTATCCGATTTAGATTTACAGCACTCACCCAGAAACTGATGGGCTTTATTATTACTCTTCTGTACAAAGATCCAACCATCACTGTTGTTTCACCATACACCTATTTTTTCTTTCAGCAGGTTTTTGAAGTTGGTACATAGTTCTCCCCCTGGGTGTTCTTCTTGTGGTTCTTCTTCATCTATCTAAAAATCTTTCTCATGTTTTTGTTTTTGTGATGTTTTAATATGAAAAACACTTCTGCAAAAAATGCCGAAACAGGAAAATAAAATACAATTAAGTAATAAATTCTAAAGAATTATCAAAGATATTTACATATTCCCCTTCCAACAGTGACATCAACTTCATTGTAAAAAATATTTAAAATTATACATATGTGAAACATCCAGATCAACTGGTATTTTTGTTTATGACTTATGATGAGCTTTTATCATATGTTACCACATGTGCGAACCCTAGTTGCAACACATTAAGCAAATCAAGCCAAAAAACTGAAGAAAAAAACACTAAATGCATTTTTATGTTTGTTTTAGGAATATTTTCTAACTGTAAAAGCTGCATACATGAAATACATGCATGTATATTTACAAGTAAGTTATCCCTCAACCTTTGCCATTTATTAGAGCTGTTCTAGAGTGTGCTTTAGGCCATTCTTCTGCTTCTTGTATATGAGCTCCTCTTTCCTGAACCTCTTGCAATTCAATAGCCCCTGCTGTTTAGCCAGAACACTACACAGTTAAGCCTGTCAGGACTGAGAGAGAAATTACTGTAGACCGAATTAATGTTATTATAGCAATGGAGAACGCTGATCTGAATATGCACACAGATGGTAGCAACACTATTCTGGTGAGTTTGGAATAAACACAAATGACTTGTGGACAATACATTTTTAAATGATTAAACATAAACAATCGTTTTTTATAATGTATTTAATATTTTTATCAATATGATCTACAATAATTATAGTGATTTCATTATGTGACTACTTGATAAGAGGCTTGATGTAATGCCGAAAGGAATCATGCAACTGTTTGAGATGCATCTAGTATGATTACAATGATAGTATATTCTAGTTAAAGTGAAAAAATAAAAATTAACTGTCTTTGCTCAGTAGTTTAAAATGCTAGTCTTTACCACACATTCTTAAGACTTAAGTTTAAGCCTCTGCTATATATGGCCTGGCGGCACGGTGGCTGAGTGGGTAGCACTGTCGCCTCACAGCGAGAAGTCCCGGGTCCGATCCCCGGGTCGGGCTGGGAACTTTCTGTGCGGAAGTTTGCATGTTCTCCCCGTGTCAGCGTGGGTTTCCTCCAGGCACTCAGGTTTCCTCCCACAGTCCAAAAACATGCACTAGGTTGACCGGAAATGTCCCGTAGTCACAGAAACATGATCCCTGTAGAGATACAGGGTTAGGGAAAGACCTGGCAACCTACCCTGTAAAATGAACTTGCCGAAATACTCTGGGATTGGTAACGATCCACAGAGTGACCCAGGGTCGATTTCGACTGGAGGGTAAAAATCATCATCATATATGGCCTAGACAATCTCTCAACTAACACAACTGACTGTGACACAACTGGTTTCTGCTACAATGACTACTAAGTTGCAACTACATAAAATTGTAGATTCATCTGTTTTATGATTTTATCTTTTTCTGTATAATTAAAAATATGTATTATGAGCGATTGGACACATTAACCACAACATTTAGAATAGTATAGTCACAAATTGGAATTGTTCATTTCATCTGTATATCAGTAAATCAAGTCAAAATAACAAGTATTAGGTACAACCGGAGTCGTTGCTTCTGAATAATGAATGCTGTCTGTAAATTTTATGTTGTTGTATGAGAAACATCATACTGTCCACCTCGACTCTCCTTTAAAATTTAGCACTTATGATTAGAATTAATAGTTTACAAATATAAAGTTTTTTGTCATCTTGGGTGATTTTCCAAAATTCTATCAGTATTCATTTTCAGTATTTTTAAAAGTCTCACCAAACTTTTTTATTATAAATTTAGATAAAGTGGGACTAAAAGCATAGAATCATTAACACATTTATCTGTAAACAGAGCTGAATTGCATCCAAGCTAAAACTAAATTATATATTTTTTAGACTGTTCCTAAAACGTTCCATTCAAGTTGTGGTTATTTTATGTTTTGAACATTTCCTGGACCTGGAATTCTGCATTGACTTATTACAATACAGAACAATTTTTTCTTTTTTCTTCTAAATGTTCAATGTGTTTTATTCTGTAACAAAAACATTGTAAAATGTTTAACAAATGTTATAGTAAGAATGTTTGGCCATACTATTTGGATAATTTGTGGAGAAAGATGTGGAAAGTTTCCTGTTAGTTATTGTAGGTGACAAGATACATACATATGACATGCTGGTTGGGTAAAACAAGGGAGAAAATGCAAAACCAAATTAGATATAAAGTGCTGCTTTCAGCTGGCAGAATTCTGCAAGGAGGAGTAGTGAAAAATCCCAAAAGCAGCTGTGAGACAGCTCGTTTGCGGTTCAGAAGATGAATGAAGAAGTCATGGCTGCCACAAGCTACTAACAAAAAAATTCACATACTTTTGCACTGGGCAGATTTTCAGTTTTTTGAAAAATAGAATACTTTTGTAGAATGAAAATATGTTTCTTTTTTTCTTTGTGTCCCTTATTCGGAAATTCTGCTTTACAATTTGTTTCTTTAGAAAACAATGACCATATTTGGCTGGTTCACAAACTTTCAAGCAGCACTGTATCTATGGTAACCAAGATAAATTTGCACTTTGATTGTAAGCCAAGACATGAAGACATGATCTCTTATAAATAGAAACATATATTTTTTCTGTCACCCTGTCTTCTCTAGGGTGCCAGTGGTCAGAATGAGCTCTCATCGCTGAATATAAACCATTACACTAATAAAAAGAGTGCAGCAGAGAGCATGCTTGACCTAGCGCTGCTTATGGCTAATGCGTCACAGCTAAAGGCAGTGTTGGACCAGGGATCCCAGATGAAGTTCTACTTACTTCTTATTACGCTCATCAGTCTGTCTTTATGCCTGCAAATATTGGTGGGAGTGCTGCTTATTGTTATAGGTAAGAATGCATAAGGTCATAGATACTATCTAAAGCTAATGTAGCTTTTAATGTATAAACTATAGCTAACATAAAATGCTCCAGTTTATGCATCCTAGTGGCTAGAATTTTATTTAGAATACAAAAATTGTGCTTTTTACTTACTTAGTACTTTACTTAGTACTTACTTTACTTACTAATTCCTCATCATTTAACACAACCCCTGCAATGAAATAGACAGTTACAACAAAAAGTTAACAACATTGTGCTTTTTCCTAGTAAAGGGGAATCTGAATGAGGATGAAAATCACCACCAGTTAAACATCATGGAGAACATTGCTACAAGCTTTATATTTATAATTGTAACAATAAATGTCTTCATCACAGCCTTTGGAGTTCAGAAGCCAAACTAGAATAAATATTTTAATACACACACATAGACACACAGACAACATTTTACTGAGCAGATCTAATTCTAAATCAAAACCCAAAGTGTCTTACAGTACAGTGATGGAATGAGCATCTGATGGTCAAGATATTTGTCACTAGAGACTCCATATACGCCAATCTGATTAGACATAAAATTAAAAGGTTAATAGATAATAAATGATTGTCACAGATAATAATTATAATTATAATGTAATGATTTTATTTCCCACAAAACTGATTTCTGTGTACTTAAATTGACACCACTAGTAAAGGTCTGCTCCCACCCCCCATCTTTAGTTTTGTCCATATGTAACCCCATCCTCAAAATATTCTTTTATGTGGCTACATGACACCATGAGGAAACTCAGTGTAGATGGGTGATGTAAGTTAATTTATTTTAATTAAATATTTTATATTTTGTTGTACTGTACATCTGTATATGTGTAATGACAAATAAAAAGCAAGTTGTTTACTAGATAAACTAATGCTGTATAATATACTGTTATGTTTATTTGTCTTGTCATGTGCATGTTGCAATTACGTTATGGGAAATGTAACACAATCTGTAAAACATTAAATAAAATCATTTAAAAAATATTTCTTATGATGTTTATTTATGCACACTATGTATGATATAAGCAGCATCTCGCTACGACGAATGCATTATAGAGAAACTCCATAAAGAAGAACAGATTTTATTTGATTGCCACCATCTAATAAAAAGCCAAAGCAAATAAAATGGTAGATAAAATGATTTTAAACTTAACTAAATGGAATTTAACATAAAATGCAATATATTCTCGTATTGAAGACTTTTAAAAGCCTTAAATTAAAATCAGCTAATTTGTAGGTTTTTTAATACTTGACGGAACCCCTGTAGAA
>JAOTRQ010000024.1:1075535-1090445 GCA_028565875.1 Hoplisoma paleatum
TAAGTTGACGCTTATGTATGAATACTGGTTGTGCTCGAATCGATTTTATGTGTTAGACGGAATGTATGTGGTAGATGTATTTTATTTGGCGCATGGCAGTAATGTCTAAAGTCGAAATGTTTTTGTTTGACTTTGTCAGGATACGAAGCCACAACACTTGATGGATTGTTGTATCATTACGGTTGGTATAGGAGTCTTGTGGTATTTTATCTGTCATGCTTCTACTTATGTAGTTCCTGATTCGGTTTCTCACCCTCTCACTAGGGAACTTACTCTGCTGCAGGACAATAACTCCCAGAATGCACCTCATCTCATCATCTATTTGGGCTCCACCAATCATCTCCAAAGTTCTTACTTACCGTTTATAGCTGTTTGTAATTCTAGACTTTTATAACACATGTAAATTGTTATGTATCAGAACATTTTTTAAAGCACGCAAAAGATTCTGCCATGGAGTGAAAATTCAGCAAATAACAATGGCAAAATGTTTTAAGCTAAAAAAAACTTTAAGCATGGCTGAAATTTAGTTTGTTCACATCAGTAAAAAGCTCAATTAGAAGCAGTTTTGATTTTCAGTGAGCAGCACTTGTCCATTGTATTACGGTTTCCTCCCACAGCCCAGACATGCAGTCAAGTTAATTGGAGATACTGGAATAGCCTTGTGTGAGTTTCTGTCTGTCGCTCGGTCTTTACCCAGCAACAGTCTGGCAAACTGTTCAGGTGTTTGATGTATTTGCCCAGTGAATGTGCATCTCATTGTGACTATATGTATATGTAATATACATATATTATGTATAACATATATATATATTCTTGTAAATGAATTTTCGTATTTGGCTAAAGCTGTCTATGATGTATCAACTATGATGTTTGATGTACTATATTCACTAGCACACCTTTACTATACAAAACAGCACAGTCAACTTCATTGGAAAAGTTCTTTTGAAGCATGGCAAAGGGGTGTGAATACACTAAACACCTAAACAGGGTGCTACTCTGTTGCTGGGTACAGATGCAAAAACCCACAGGATATTTTCAGTATCTCCGATTAACCTGACTGCATGTCCTTGGACTGTGGAAGAAAACCAGCAGAAACCTGGAAGAAAACCCCCACAACCACAGTGAGAACATGAAAACTCCAGACAGATAGCCACAATTGCCTTACCTGGGAATCGAACCCAGGACCTCTTGCTTTCTCAACTGTGTTTATGCCTAAATACATTGTTAATTCTACAGCCCGCAGTAACTTACAAAGACACTTTATTATTGACTACTTAAACTTAGGTAGATTATTGATATTTTATTGCACTTATGTGAAACTTTGTTTAAACGTGTGAACATACTGCACACATATGCTCCATATTATATAATATGATGGATGTTAATAGTTAAATAGATGTTTATTTTAACACATTTAAGTTGTCTTGTTTGTTTTAAGTTTTGGTATTATGTCTTTTAGTTTGTTTACGTTAGTTAAATAGATAAAATGGTAATTTTAACACATTGAAGTTGTCTATATTTGTTTTAAATGTTGGTATTTAAACTGAGGTAGTTAGTAGTTAAATGTTTGTAGTTGTATAGTGCCGTCGCCTTCACTAAACCAGAACGTGCAGTAAACATGGACGGAATGCTTTATTTAAGGTGGAAATACCGGGATTGAAACAATATCCTTTAAAAAACAAATCCAACGTTTAATCGACCTCATATTCGCCGGTTATGAAACGTTAAAATGTCACCTGTATTAACGCATCCAACACAGTATTAAACTCATTCACTTACCGACTGATGGAATTCCCTGCATTTTTCCAGCCACCTTTATTCTATCAGCAAGTAATGTGGAGCTGCTACTGTACTTTTCCCTTCATGGAATTTCTTCCAATGCAGCAAAATATCACACTATAAATCTCATTCCTAATAAAACATGGTTTATTTTGCAAAGATTTGCGCAAATTCTGCGTTAATTTGCGCAGAGATTCGCTTCTACCCCCGAACTCCGTCCGGTTTCCTGTTGAGGACTGTTGTGTTTTTTTTTCTCTTTCCCTCTGAGGCTTTAACTCACTAACCCGTGAACATTTCAAGTCAGGGGTGTCAAAACATCATTTGGACCAATAACATGCAACTAATAAAGTATTTTATGAATTCTTTTTTTAAAACTATCCCATAATTTAGCGGAAATAGTGACGTTGACGTTCAGGAGAAAAAATTACTTATAACAAAACGTTTAGGCTTCTGAACTTATCACTCCGTACAACCACTAAGATGCATGTAAATGTAAACATATTTATTTATAATAAAATACGACCATTTCTGTTATAGCAAAATTTCCCGCTTACTGAGAACTACAGAATGCAGACTCAACTTTAGTGCTTCTATTCCTGGAGAGAACATACCAACAACCCTGCATTCTTTTGTTTTTAAAAACGCACTAAATACTAAACGCACCTTGCTTTATTTAAATAACTTTTAGCAATTTATACGATTCTACTCTTGATCTGTGTGTTGTATACTGCCATCTTCTGGTGAATGATAACATTCTTGATATAAATAGCTTTTTGTATGTGTGCATATTATACTGTAGTCAACAGTACTGGTGAGCCGCATATTACAAATGTTATGACAGGCTGTGGGCTGGTGGAAATGTAAATGCGGGCCGCAATTGGTTCCTGGGCCAAGGGTTTGGCAAGAAACTTGTTGTACACTGGTCGTTAAGGAACAGGATTAGTAAAACCAAGTTGCCACTGTTGGGAACATAAACAAGGCTCTTAACCCTTAATAGCCCAAGTGTTCAGTTGTAATTGTAAGTCTGCTAAATGCTGTTAATGTAACCACTACGAGTCATACTTTAACTAGAAAAAGGTGTCTGTAACTGATGTAAATGTCTAAATCTTTTTGCGCAATGGCTTTAGGATTTAACTTTCAACAAAATATGTCATGCTTTGAGTAGTTCAGTCCAGGCAGAACATACATTTAATTGAAAAACTAATGTCTGCTATATATATTAACTAAAAGATCTCCGCCTTCTTTAGGCGATTGTGCAATATACAGTACAACTAATAATATTTAAAATTGGCATGAGCTTTTTTGGGCTTGGAGACATCACAACTTGGGAAATGTATTGTGGTCAGATGAACCACCAATGTTGATGTTAACAAAACTAAAAAGGACCATTCAGACTGTTATCAGCAACAAGTTCAAAAATGCGGAGTATGTCATAGAATGTGAATTTGTCAGAGCCCTTGTGTCAGCAAATGAGTTTTATATTTTTACCTTCTGTGAGGTAGCGTCACAAAAAATGCATAAAAGTACTTAAAACATAATTAAAAACATGTTGCATTTGTCGTCTTTTACATCTATTTTTCAATATGCTGCACAAATTAGGAAGTTGTGGCTGCGGTATGAGTACTGGACTGTAGAGAATCTATGGAATATCATGAACTGAAAAATGCAACAAAAATATCTCCAATTGAGCAATAATATCTTAGATGTGGTGAAAAGCAATATTACAATATGGTACATGCTTCACTGCCACAACGTTTTTGGAAGGGTAAATGCCTGAATGGATGTTTCTTTAAAAATTAGGCAGATTGTTTTATTAAGTAAGTTTTCACTTTTTTCATATTTCAGTTTTATCATCATTATCTTGTAAAATATTGTATTAAAAAACAACAACAAAGTATGGCTTGGATTTGTACATACAATATTTGGCATAGTTAGGGTTGCTTATCACCGACTGTTGTACATTTACTTACAGAACTGGGCTTCTGTGCCCAGTTCTCTAAGACACCTTCAGGCTCCAGCCTTGTGATGGCCATCATATGACAAGACAAACAGTCTTTGTTCATAAATACACAGTAACAGTAAATTGCTAGTTGCACTTTTTTTTAGCCCTGAATACAGTTGTAAATATGAATGATTTAATGTGAGAAAATAGGGAAACTTTTAAACCATAGATTTAAGTGTTATAGTTGATCTGTAAAGCCTATAATAGTGATGAAACGGTGCTCTGTACTCAGGCCAACGTTTGATACATGATCATTACTATGACCCATGCAACATTTAGAATATATTATCATTTACACTCGTTAACTGTTGCACCATTTGTTGGTGAAAAAAATGTGTGAAAGTAAATTCTCCTGTAGAAACCCCCAGAAACTAAACCAAACAGATCCATCTGTATTGGATTATTTAATTATTTATTCAGCATTTTAACGTCACATTTTAAATCCATGACAGGAAATGGTCATTCATCACACAAGTTTCAAACAATACACAAGTCACATCAAACACAGTCATGGACGATTTGGTTTCTTCAATTTACCTTACCTGCATATTTTTGGACTGAATCAGAATTAAATATAGCTGAACCACAACCAAGTAACATACCAGTAGATGAAGTAAATCTCCTCAAATTTTCACACATATGAGTGAACAAGACAAATAAAGAAATAAATAAACGCATTACAGTCTGTGACAATTGTGCTATAACAACAATAGTAATAATAGGGCTGGTGGTGTCTATATGTTTCTCCTCTCCCAGTCTTCATTTCTCCAGTTCATCTGCTCCAGTTCATATGCATGTTTTTGGACTGTGGGAGGAAACACATGAGAACGTAGAAACTCCCCACACAATTGCCCCGTCTTTCTGGGTGAAGTTTGCATGTTCTCAAAGTGTCTTTGTGGGTTTATTCTGGGTGCTCCGGTTTTCTTCCACAGTCCAAAAACATGCCGGTAACGCAAATTGAAGACATGAAATTCTCCAAAACTTTGTTTGATATGACTTGTGTAACGAATATGACTTGTGTAACAAATGATTCTGTCATGGCTGCTACCTAGAAGAGTAAAACATGACGTTAATAAATGAATAAACAAACAACAAGATACATACAAGTGAAAGTCTGTATATTCCCACAAATACACATTATTGCTTTCTCATAAAATATGATATACTTTAAGATGTATACTTTTCGTTATATTGTATAGCTAGAAGTATTCCTACAGCTATACACTAGGGGGCGATATGCAGCTTCATTAGATTTCATTTAGAATTGAAGTGAAAGAGGCCACTGAAACTACCGTAGTTACATGACAAGCCGAAAGCTATTAAACTATTAATTTGTGCTGTTGATATGATGTGTTAACTCACTAACTTCTCCTAGCTATTTGAAAAAAACTACCCTGCTAAAGAACAGTTGGTCAAACACACTCTGTGCTGTTTGACTTTTTTTGTTAACTAACTCTTGACAAGCATTGGGTATTTTATTCCTGGAGGAGCAACTGGTTTTAAGCTAAATCTGTGTTTTGTATATATTTGTTCTTATTAGGTTTCTATATGTCCTTATTCACTGCTGAACGTTTTGCTCAAGATCAGCTGGTCATTTAAAAAAACCAAAACAATGTGACAATAATAAATTATAGTTCTTTTTTGATTGATACTGACCAATACACTACAAAAGTACAATACAAGAGCTGCATCACACTTTAGCCACACCATTTAGCCATCACACTTGAGGGTCTGTTAAACCTTAATCCTTATGCTCATGTTTTGTTTTGAACACATCGACATTGAGGATGAAATGTTCAGTTGCTGTCTAATATACCTCTCTCATTAGCAGATGCCATGATAAAGAAATTGGTTGTTGAAACTTGAAAAAAATGTTATCATGGTCTGATGAGAACAAATTCAAACCTTTTTTAAAAAAATAATAAATGATGAAAAAAAGCCATTGATGTTAAATCAGACTTTCAGTATCTCAGGAGGCTGTTTCTTCAGAAATGTTCCGATGATTCAGCAGTCGTGGGTTGTATTAACGTAGGAGTTGAGCATGAAAACAGGGCTACCGTCAACGGCTTTGTGGAATGGTGTAACAACAATCATCTTTAACTTGACATCTAAAAAAACAAAGAAATGGTGGACTTCAGGAGGAAGAGGAAAGGTCTTGAGTCACTATTCAGGGAACTATGGTGAAACTTTTACCCAGCTACAGATAATGCAAGCTGGATTGGTCCATACACATGGAGACGTGCACAAAGAGAGCAGACTGTACTTTTTAAGATGGTTTCAATGTTTTAATGTCAACCAACCTTTTTTATTTACTGTATATATCAGTCTGGGCTGACCAGTGCTCTCTTCTTTGGGAGCTTTTTGTGTTTATCTCAGTGCCCTGCAACAGACTGGCGACCGGTTCAGGTGATTGATTTATTTAGCCAGTCTTCCAACATGACCCTGGAAGGAATATGTGGTGGTAAAAAACAGATAATGGATGTATTGATTAACAGGATTAAAGGGAAATCACACCATTACCACTGAAGCACTTTTTATCTGACATTGTTTTTATACTACAGATTTCTGGTTGCATTCTAACAAACTATAATTAATTTTATCATACAGATTGGTTTAAAAAGTGAAATTGAGCAGTAGATCATATAAACTAATTATTAACTAGCAACACCACTGCAGAATCGATACATCCATCCCCAACCTTGTCAAATGTATTAAGCACTAGTTCAGGCTTGTCAAACTCCATGGACTTTCATTTTTTAGGCACAAGCTTAGATTCATTACAGGAAATGTGTCAGCATTTGTTGCGTAAACATTATACTGCTATGTCACACGAGTGGCTTCACATTTCAATCTTAAGTGCTTATCATAAGTACTTCATCAGTTTGTGTATGACATGTACCATTCTTGTACTTGATTTGACAAACTTTCCTGCACTAGGCATAGCTGGTAAGAACAAATGTACAAATTAGAAAGGGTGGCCTATAAAATTGGAGGACAAAAGGAAATAGACATCTGTAATATATTAAAAGTGATCTTTATGAAATTCGTTTTGAAGACAAAACATATTTATATAACCAAAAAATGATGACTACATTCATGACATATTTACTTTATTATTAATTTATTTCAGTCATTAACAGTAAATGACTTCCACTTCACTTTGCGACCATAACTCCTGGAAGACGCGCACACACACACACTAGTACATGCAACTTTAACACATGAAAAACCCAAATCACTACAGTCCACTCCAAACTCAGGATCGTCTTGTGTTACACACCAATCCAATTAATGTGTTTTTAAAATAATTTATGAACCAAGGACACTGATGTTGGCATATAGAAATGTTTGCTTAAGTTGTGAAAAACACCAGTCAAGCACAAGTATTCTGTGTCTCGAGTTAAAGCACGTACAGATGTTTATCTGTGCACCCTACCTCACTTTTTTGTTCATATTGTTCTATTTTTCTTAATTTATATTTGCACTGTGAAAGAGTTGATTTCAGTGTCATTGTACATGTGTATATCGACAATAAAAAGCATTTAATTCTATTCATTCTACTAGAATTGTCTTGCTGTAAATACTCTTTAGGTTAGGATGGCACCTTGATGTGTCCCAAAAAATCCCAACATCTGCAACCGTCGGCTTGAAACCAATTTCATCTCCCAGTCTGGTGAATCATTTTCTCATTTAAGAACTCAGCATTTCGCCTGGCTGAGCCATGGACTAATCTGACCACAATACATTTTCACCAGTCCATTAAGATCTTTAGTGCAGATGCTCTAGTCCAAAGATTTCTCTTTATATAACTGTAGACCTCAAAAATCATATTTTGACTTGTGACCTTTTCAAACTGAAAAGTTACCCATGATGAGCCTTCTGATGAATCAATCTGTATTTTGTAATAAAGACTGTACAATATAAAAAAAGTTAAATTTGAATTAAACTCGATGTTTTTCAAAAAAAATTGCACCAAATTTAAATCTTTGCTGCTTTATGACAGTCAGTATTATATTTATATTTGCAAAGTATCGTGTACACTGTATCTCTGATGCTGATGTTTCTACCTCACACACTGTTTACTGAGTAAACAATGTATCTTTTTGTAGGCCTTATTTGCACTGTTTATTGTATTGTTTTGCACGCCGTGTTGTACCGTGATCCTGAAGGAACATTGTTTCGTTTCAATATGTACTTGTATGTAGCTCAAATGACAATCAAACCTCTCTGACGCCAAATGGGAAACCCCCATTCTCTTCATGTAAGAAAACATAGCTTGCGTAGGGATGTTTTAATGCTCTAACCATGAAGTTTTAGCTTAGTAAGAAGACACAAAAAAACCAAGAGACAATAGAATTTTATATTTTTTTTATTATTGACTTTAACCAACATGACTACCCTTACACAGATCGAGGAACCCTCTAACAAAAACAAATTGTTTCCTGGGTTTATTCAGCAGCAACACGTAACATACTTAGCTACTCGCCCCTTCATTGTTTAACCAATCATAATTTGTTTTTGCTACTGTGTAAAAGCCCCATGACTGGAGAATTACATGCATATGAAAAAGTATTTCTTTACTAATTAATCATAATGCATGTTTATGACAATAGTACTGCAAAATATTTCAAATAAATACCAACATATGAATGAAATTATTTGTTTTCATACAAATTTATATAAATGTATCAAACTCATCTTGGGAATCAATACTGAATACAATATGATATATAAAGTGTGCACAGCTAGTAAAACATAACACTGTTGCTTCCAGCAAACAGAAAAACTCTCTCTGTGTAGTCAGCAGTTTAAATTGCACTTAATTTATACTTTTTGCTCATATCCCAAACTTACTAATTGGGTTAATGCCTCAACAAACAATTCAAGTTTGTTGAAGCAACATGTTTTCTGTTTCCTGAAATCACCATGCTTTAAAAATGTGTAAAATAAAAAAAATACAAACAGCAAACATAATAGACAAAACGAGTACAAGTTCACTCATTTGTCAACAATACTATCAATACCACATGACCACCACCAAACAAAGCTATTAATACAGAGATCTACCTGCAAACACCACACAAATGTGCAGTGTCTGCCTTGTATTTGTTTATGAGGCCCTGAATTTGGGAGAAAACCCCTGAATTTGTTAATGGGATCACTGATTGCAAGAATTAGCTGCAATTAAAAGTTGAAGAAGACTAATAACTAAGATCACACTTTTATAAAACAGATTGTGTGACTTTTGTACTTATTGCTGCTTCTAAACGTCATCTAAAGGAAGAAAGTTAATTTTCTTGCCTCCAGGAGTGGGGAAACAACTTTAAAAACTACAAACTACACTTCTCTCTTGAAACAATAAAAGGCACTACTGGTCAGAATGAAAAGCAAAACAAAACTCAAACATGGGGTTGGGAAGTGGAAAGCAAATCCCACCCACTAAACAACTCCTGGTTTTCTTTTTAAATCGCCATACTTTACCCCCTAATCGTAGGTTGAAAAAGTGTACCAAGACATGGCACAATAAACAAAGAGAGAATGAGAACATTCCAATTTGGAATTAATTATATTATGCTTGCAGAAAATTCATGAAATCAGAGATCCATAGAAAGCTTGAGGAAAGAAGTGTAACGGGAAAAACAACAACCGTGTCATTTCTGTTTGGTTTTGTTTGTCCTGAAGCCCACTTCATCACATTAAGCCAAAATATCAAGTTTCTCCATGTTCACTTTGAACTATTCCTAAGAATAATAAATAGACAAAACAGCCCAGCATATGACCACCCGGGATTTTGTTTTAGAATATGGCAGTAGAACACATAAAAAAGCAAACAAACTAAAAACAATAACACATTAAATGAAGAAAATATGAATATAAATGATGTGTAAATTCATTTCACAGAATACGACAGGACTGGTTTGCAGTGCGAGTAGTTTTGGATAAGTATGTGAGTATGTGATTGCTGCGATTTTCTTTGCATATATGAAAAATAATATTTCATCAATATAAACGTCTAGTATATGACATACGTCCGCTGACTCACAAATAAAAAGCACTACAAACCGAACCCTATATTAATAATAAAAGCTAAATAATCCTAAAGTGTCACAACGGCACGTTGACAGGGTAACTTAACTTCTGGGTGACATTTGGCTGCCTTATTATGGCAGTAAGGAATTTGTGTGTGTGTGTGTGTGAAAAAAAGACTTTCAACTACAATTAGTGTTATTTGTAAATAATTGATTTCAGTTATTTACCTGTCCAAAAAACTAAAGACATTTTTTTCAGATATTTTAATCTTCCTGTGGCTTTCCATTGGAAACTGTTGATGGAACCACAATGTTTGCTCTCAGTTAGGGACTGAATTTAACTGCAAATTTAAAAAAAAGAAATCAATATTAAAATTATTGTTAAATCTAGAAGCATCAAAAACAGTGTAATTTTGGCATTATTTACATGCCGATTTTAAAGTGCAGAGAACAAATAAAAACACCTGGTTGATCAGGCAAAAGAAGTTTATACAACGGACACTAGGTTAGTTACTGCAAACTAAATATATCTCAAGTTTGCATCATTTAACTTAAAACATTTTAAATAAAAAAAAGCTGAAACCCCAGCAAATAAAATGCAGGTAAGCCACTGACTTAATAGTAATAAAAACACCACCCAAGCTTCACCCAAGCAACATTGGGGTCGGTTTTTAAGTGCTATATATGTTAATGGTAAGCCAGACTTTAAGATTAGCATGCATATTATGTGGTGGTGGTTAGTCAATAAAAAAAAGTTCCTATTAGGGGAAACCTTCAACTTCTTAATCGTGTTAAACTAAATTATTAATTCAGTATACTATACAAGCTAACACACAGGTTGCCTGACAAAAAAAATCAATAAAGGACCTGAGGCAATGTGGAATAAAACAAAAAAAATCTAAAACAAAATTTCCTTTTTAAGTCTATATTTTGTTAACACACTAAATTCAAAAATATGTTCCTCTGAACTGGTTAAACACTCAATCCTAAACCATCTATTGTGTTTAGGATGCATGAGGATAATAAAAAAAGAGTGGTCAGACCCAAGCTGGTTGTGAGCATGAGAAAAGTGAGAGTGATGGTTCTGCCTCTCATTAATACAGTACGTCATCTAAAGGCCTAACAAGGGCATAAATGCAGCAGAGGCAGAAGCAGAGTTGAGGACTAAATTTTTTTTTACACATTTGCATCCACAAACACACATTCCTCTGATTTGGAGGACGCCAGCTTGAAAAACAGTTCTACCTGAATAGAATACGATTTCGATTATTCTCGATTATTTTGTTCAAGGACAAAATTGGATTTCCTCATACGTCCTCGACCCTGCTTTTAGTTTTAAAGCTCAAATGATCACCAGCACAATCCTTATCTTCTGGTTATAGTAATACTAACCACTTTTTTTGCTTTGTGTTAACTTGCAGTTTCAAAGCTTTATATGGTTTCTTATACAAAATGAGCTATTTCTCTCATGACGACGTGCCTTGGAAACATACGGCTTATGTAAAGCAATGTAATTAACATAGCTAATTGCTTCCTTGACACAAAGTTCATATGAGAAAAACACACAACATCACATTAGGGAGGGATTACATAGTGCTAGCTATATGAAATGTGGTAAGGAAGCCAGAAAAGGCTGCGGAATCACCATTCACGTAGATCAAGGTGTTAAATCAGTACAGGGCCTGTTTGCACCTTCAATTAAAGCTAAAGCTTCTCTTCTGAAGTCATAAATGACCAGATATTAATATTACTACGTGATCAGTCAGGGCTGCTGACTCGTGCACTGTAATGTCTGACTGACTCCGGTTAAGTTTAAATTTAAACTTAATCTAACCTTGTAAATTTGTTTTCATCAGCTTCTGTATTTAAGGTTTCTACATAGCATATATGACATATGAGTATGTAAGCCCTCTATCCTGAAGCAAATCCATCAATTTATTTTTATATAACACTGATAAATGCAAATACGAAATTGTCCATGCCCAAATGGCCGATAACCCCACTGTAATTTAAATCCCAGATCCCCAGGTTAGTGGGGGCTGGTGTATTTAACCCCTGTACCACCCAAATACAAGCAAACGCTCAAGATATCAAATTTTAAATGAAGTTAAAATCAGATACCTAAAAACCCGGAATTTGGTCTTGAATGCTTTAATCATAATCCAATTATAAACCATACTAAACATTTTACTTTTATGTAAATATGTATGATGTCAGCAAAAATATTTAAGGTATATACAGGCCTGAACTGACACTAGCCAAATGAAAGGGTTTTACACTGAAAAATGAACAGCTGTCAATAGAAAGCAGCTCAGGCACTTTTCAAGTTCGCTTTTGGAATTTTCGCTAATTGTTTGGCATTTTAATGATCATGCCTTATATTGTGCTCTTTTTAAGTTTTTCACCAGCAAAACGCTATTTTGAAACATCGATAACAATCTGCAGTGTGGGAAACCTGAGGCCAGTAGTCGAAGTGCACTTAAAATTGCGGGAGCACATTTTCCCTTGCTTGTATATTTTTCAGTGATATGGCTATAAAAATGTTTTCTATGCTTGTGGTTGGGCAGAACTGTAAAAAGAACAACATCTTAACATAGAGAGCCCTATAATTCCTTGCAGCCGGAATTCTAACAATTGCAAGTTGCATGCAAGCGCCAAAAATCGGCCAGCACGCCATTATACAAAAACATGTTCGACACCTCTGTCTCACTATGCTCCACTTGAACTGCGCCAGAGAGAAAATTCTCGGTCCAAATATTTTTGGCAAACCTGTTACTTTAGTTATATCGCCCAACATTTCCTATAAAAGAGAAACATATTTGTGTTTAATATATAAATATAAACACAGATCAATCGATTCAACAAGTTGCCACAAATTTGAATGTTGTTCTTGGAGCCAGGAGAGAGAAGCAAAGAGGACTGGTTAGACAGAAGGGGCAGGAAAGATGCCGACCGAGGTGTAAATGGCAGATAATGCCACAAACATCCCAGTTGTAATCTCTGACAACCATGACTCACAGGAACATGCTAACGCCAGAAGCCCGAACATGGAGCCGCCACATGGGCACAAATAGATCTCTACTGCATTCCGCTACATAGAAATCGTGCATGGCAGCTACCACATAACCTAGTATAATTGACCTAGCTATTAGCACAATGGTAGGCATAACCATACAAGCCTCACATACACATACCACAGCAAAGATCAAGCAAGTAAGCACATAAGTGAGGTTTGTAAACTCAAAGCTGTCAAAGACAGCTTTTGCTGATGCTTTTAGTCGCAGTAGATCTTGTACTTTTCACTGCAAAACACAATCGGTGCTGCCAAGAGGCCGTTGGGCTCAGCCCGACCGCCACAGGTAGCAGCAAGTGGTGGACTTACGTGCGACTGGGCAGGGTTGCGAGCTGTCTTGCCTCTGGAGGAGCTGGATTTTGTGCGACTGCTGGCTCCACCCCGGCGTGTTTGCTCATGGTCGAACTCGAGATCCTCAAGGCGCTGTGTGAGTGCCAGCTTCTGTTGGATTGCCATACGCAGAAGTGAGTTCAGAGTCTTCTTTTCATCCTCCGCTGAAGTCAACTGTCTCTGCATCTCCTCCAACTGACTGACATACTCGTCACAGCTAGAAATAAAGAAGGACAAACTTTTAGTGCTGCTCTGCATTCAAACAGAGGCTGCTAAACTTTGCTTTGGTTTATTGAGATTTTTATGTCATGTTTTACACTTCCCGTTCATTTAAACACTCATTACTCAAGGTTCATAAACACACACAAAATCCATAAAAATTAGTCATGGCCAATGAGCTAGAGTAACAGAACAGTCTGACCCATGAGGATTAAAAATCTTGCTCAAGTGCCCAACAGTGCTAACCAAGCAGTGTTGAGGTTTTAACAGCTTTCTTCTGATTACAAGTACTGTACCCTTACCACTGAACAGTGTCAAAGTTTGCTAGATTCCCAGATACGTCATTTGTCTTATGTAAAAGATAAATTGACCGATTTAGTAGCACTTTATAGTAAGAAAGTATTCAATCACAGAAACAAAATTCAGTGTATAATCCGATGACCGTACAAATGTAGAGACATCTTTTATGTGTTTTCCTGCCCTCAGTTGCTGTTTTGATGTAATAGGTTCCACACAATATATAAATCACACCCTTCAACACTGCCAGAAATCGCTACTCCCTCGCCATCGGCATATTTTACAGAAATGTTTTTCCAAACACGGGCATCATTAGAGTCAAGTTTTACAATTTCACAACTGCTTCCCTGCAGCTAAATTATCTGGAGTTGGTTGCGCGCGCACACGCACACACACACACACACACACAAAAGCCCATTAAACCCACACAAACTTGCAATCATTTTGTGATTAGCAAGAAAATGATCAAATTTTTAAATGATCTAATATATTGGTTTAAACTGCACTGAACACAAAAAGAAAAAAAAATATTTAATGTATTGCTTACATAAGGGTTCCATGAGGTTTGTGTGTCCTGTAAAGTAAATGACTTATGAGTTATGTTTTACTCCTGCAGATTACATTTACTTACAAACTAGAAGCCAATTATTACTGTACTGAGCATCGAAACGGACCGCAAGTAGTACCAAAGCCAGACTCCACGGGTGAGCATGATGGCCACCAAAACAATGGAGTGCACATGATTGTTCACTGAGAGTGAATATTTACAATGTCTCATTCTAACATTTAAAATTATTTAATATCAATAAGCTAAAATATACAAAGATGGTTCCTGTCCTGACACAACTTTGGACAATGCATCCTATTATTTGTGAATGAAAACAAGAGTCAGTGTCAGTGCGTACACTAGCACTCTGACGTAGTCCTGCATGCCACTGGACAAGATCAATAAAGCTCGATTAGACACTCTTGGGAACCTTCAGTCAAAAGAAATGGGGGAGGGTACCCTTTTCCCTGGAAAGAGCAAGGGAGAGAGCGTGCTGGGGCCACTAAAACAGCCAAGTGTGTGTGTGTGTGTGTGTGAGAGAGAGAGAGAGAGAGTGTGAGAGAGAGTGTGTGTGTGTGTGTGTGTGTGTGAGAGAGAGAGAGAGAGAGAGAGAGAGAGAGAGAGAGAGAGAGAG
>JAOTRQ010000024.1:1157061-1170058 GCA_028565875.1 Hoplisoma paleatum
AAGACCGGTGTTTGCAAATCCCGCATGGACTTCCGGGTTTCGTCGCGCCACGTTCGCGAGAGACTTTGGTGCCGTCGTGCACCCCAGACATAAATAAAGCTACTGTTCAATCTACCAACCCTCTGTGTTTTTGTGTTTTGGCATTTAAAGCGTTCCTAAAAAACCCTCAATTCCTAACACAAGAGTCATCCACCGTTGTTGTTTGTGAATGTTGCTTGTGCATCAGGTTTACAGGCGTGCTAGAATACGCGAATACAAAGGTTCCGCCTCCAAAATGCGATTAATTGCGATAAAATTTTTAACGCGTTTAAATCTTTGTAATTAATTAATCGAAATTAACGCGTTAAAGTCCCGGCACTAATATAATTATGTATATCCTTCATTTTCTAACTACTAGAACTGACAAGGTTTTAACATGGTTCTTGCTCAGGCTGACCTTATGGACAGATATTGCAATACCATCTGTTACATGCCAAGGCATGTATTAGAAATGACTGAGACAATAAAAGAAAGGTGAGGGTGCATAAGGAGAACCAACCTGCACTCCTTAGTGTGCATATACAAATTTTCCAAGCTGTGATTCATTTTTCAAAAAATCGCTAAAAGCAAATATAAAGATTGTTGTTACTGTTGTAAATCACATTCTGTTTATTTGTGAATTGTATCATATTTACAGTTCATTTTCTGTTTTTTTTGGGGGGGGACTGGTATTATATTTGTAAATCACCTTTTACATTTGTAGATCGTGTTCTGTTTGTTTGAAAACTTAACTAAAGTACTAACTTAAGTATTTGAGTAAAAGCATGCAATGGTCAAACAATTGAAACAATATACTGTTTTTAATACCCTAACAAAAAAGTCAATGTCTCAATAATTTATCATGTTCTCTCAAGCATTTATAGCAGTTACATCTCATGCTGTTCACGAGTCAAATTGCGTAGCATTGAACTATTAATAGTGCTTTGCTGCTACATGAGTTTTCTAAGGATTTCAGGTCTGGAGAAAATGCAGGCCACTCCATTTGAGGTACCCAAGTCTCCAGCAACCATTCACTAATGATGCGACAATGATGAGCAGAGCATAGTTATCCATGAAGATGAAAATATATTTGTGTTGTTCATGCAAAGTCACAATTACTTGAATAATTATGTTATTCAATTGCAAAGGACTTGTCACTGTACTTTTAATGTGTAGGGCAGTTTTGTATTGGCTACACACCCCTGCATACACTGTAACACCATCACTACTAAAAGCAACAGTGGCTACTGCTTAGGATTCTTCTTGGCATCTCAAACAGAACTGGTGACCATTTCTCCTTAACATATATCGACTATGATCAGTGAACAGCACTGGGTCGCATTGGTCCCTTTTTCAGTGTAAATGCTTATGTAAATGACGCATGTGTCTAAAGGTGTGGTCAATTACCCTTTAAAGTTGTATAGCCAACGTAAATAGTTTTAAATGGTATGCTATGACACTTCAGTAACTCTAATCTCAAATTAATTGTGGAGTTAGTAATCATTCATCATCCAGTATTTGAATCTTGCTATTTAGTGGTTTATTCATGAATTGTTCTTGTTGTCTGCTCCTTGTCAGAAAATAGCATAAAAAGGTTTAGAGAATGTCACATTAAAATTACCTATAAAGATTTTAAGTTTATCCAAAAATTTCATCCAAAAACCAAATCTTGTTTATTTTTTTGATTACTGTGAATACTTTAGCACTAAATACACTAGCCTACAGACAAATAAACTAATTCTACACTAAGAAACACTAAAAATCGCAGGATAACAATAACAAAATTGCAAACAAATATAAAATCAATTGTTTTGTGATATTTGTGTCTCCAGTCAGTTGGTGTAGGTTAAGGTGATTAGGACTAAGTTCCCACAACCAGTGCTTTATACAGTTTAAGCTGTATAGACCGGGCACTTTCCACTGGGTTTTTAATTCTATGTGATGCATTTATGAAACATAGAGAGCTTTTGCTAACTCCCGGGATACCACGTCAAAGGAGGCAGGTTAGTGGAATATAGGATAGTACTAGGTACTTGTAATAGGGAGAGTGCGCTAGTTAGTGTGGCCATCAGTCCTCATACTGGCTTTAATTTCTTCAGTTAAAGAACCTTGCCAACCTCTTTACCGTTATTCCTGTTTACGAGACACTTATCTTAGCCGCCTGCTTGAAGCTGCTGCAGATGTTCAGTGTTTGATGCTCGTTTTATGTTTCGTCTACAGGTTGCAGGACGGCGTGTCACCTGGTGACCAGGTTCTGATATCAAATTGCACTTCTCCTCATGATCTCTGTGCCGCTGCCATGGTACATCCACAATCTAGTGATCTATATTGACTCTAACTATTATAAATAAATAATTTGCTCTAGAGATCTGTTTTATTTCCATAACTTTTTTGTTGTCAGCAGTATAAACACTAATTCGTATAGAAAAGCACACATCAATGGCGCCAGCATCACAATAAAAGTATTGTGCGTAGAACTCAAAATATTAAATTCTAACATCATAAACCAAATGCATCCTATTAATGTACTTTTGACCCTTTATACAGATAGATTACTTTCATTTAAGTAGACAGCTTTTAGGTTTCTACATTATTGCCCCACACTTGTTATCAATGTCTTTGAAACAATTACCCAAAACTTAAACTGAAGGAGCCTACTAAAACATTTTTTCCCGATTCATCTTGCTTTTGACCAAACAACCTAAACAAATCAACAAATTAACCTTTAGTCCAAAAATATAATCATCCCCAAAACTGAATAATTCCGCAGAACGGTCCATTAGTCTATTTCAGACTCTTCCAGTAAGCATAACTTTGTTATAGCGCACAAAAGTTCATTAGTCTTGGTCCTGACTTTCACCTGATAAACAAAGCCTTTCTTGTTGTTGTTTGACTTTTGTATGGACAGAATTTTAGTTTATTAAAAACCTTGGTTTATGTTCAGTTAGTTCCTGCGTCCGTCTGTTGATGTGGGCTACAGGTCAAGAGTGTGGAACGCAGTTCCTCACAGTTCTCTTGATCCCTCGACACCGATGTCCGCCCGTCTGTACCCTGACGCCGATGTCCGCTCTCCTGAACCACCGACGTGCGCCCGCCTATACATTGCAGCCGACGTCCACTCTTCTGAACCCCCTATGCCCGTTTGTCTGTACCCTAATGCCGACGTCCACTGTCCTGAATCGCGATGTCCGCTCTCTTAAATCACGATGTCCGCTCTCCTGAACCGGTGACGTCAGCCTGTCTGAAACCCTGATGCCGATGTCCGCACACCTGTTCTCTGTATAGCGATGTCTGCATGCTCCTGTCCCTGTTTGCTGGTCTCGAGGAAAGTTGGTTCGGTTTACCTGCTTGCCGCTCCATTGTCGGAAGAGCCGGCGCCACAGTCTCAGGCCCGATTCGCTCTCCTTTCCGGCTTGAGGTCCGGATTCTGGCAAGTCCAGTTCTGTACAAATCTTGTTTTTAAACTCTGTTCTGTCATGTCCTGTCCAGCCGGAGTTCCGTAGAGTCCAGGTTTCGCATCCTGTTTTCAAGTACAGTTTATGTCCTGTGCGGTTTCGTCATGTCAGGTAGAAGTTCTGTCAAGTCCAGCTCAAGTCGAGTTTTGTCAAGCCCCTTCGGTGGAGGGGGAAAGATATTAGAGGCGGGGAACTGTGAGCAACTGCAGTCCACACTGCTGACCTGTGCTGCCTTTGTAGTATTTAAGTATATTTATGTTACGATCTAGAACCACAGAGTAAAAATAAGTCGTGTAAAAGGAACACAGGATCCCAAGATGCGGATACAAAACTAATATTTTATTTATAGATGTTCTTTTTTTCGTTTGTTCCCGACTACAGCAGGCTCAGTGTATGACCGAGATCAAGGGTGACGACCCAATCACGTGACTGCCGGTTGTCGCTTGGCCTGGATTCGAACCCCAGTCTGAACGTTGGCAGACCAGCGCTTACGTAGCGCGCCACTAGATCGGCGGTGTGAATTGAGAAGGAAGAACAATATACACAGAAACACACACAGCCATCACACGAAAACGAAACTAAGAACCCGATCGCTCCACCCCCTCGGGTGGGCGCTTAAACGAAATAAACAATAAGCCGACGGTCTCGCCGATCGGCACGAAAAACTGAATAAACCCGTCACGCGTCCGAGTAAACCGAAACTACCCGATACGAAAGCGCCGACACGGGCTAACTAGTCAAAGAAAGAAAAAACAGCGCGAGGGCTGAAGACCGCACTGGCTTGCGCTCTTTCCCTAGGACAACAGCCTGTAATACCCCCTACCTTCCAGTAGGTGTCCTCCCTCGACTCTAATTCGTCCCAGGAGTACCTATGTCCACTATCTCGCTCGCACACGAAACCGGAACGCGCAACAGTGGAAGACGGCAGGTAAGGCGGATGATCCGAATGCAAAGTGAACACGCACTCACGCTGAGATCGCGTACCAAAGAGAACGCTGCCGCGGGGCGCGCCACCAGATGAACGCCTTAAATAGCGTCAGGCAGCTGATGCCAATACTGGGCTAAACGCGTGACGTAACGCGATCAGACCCCCTGCGGCCACGCCCAACCGTCCCGCGTTCAACCGCGTCACGTCGGGGCAACTGCCTAACAATTTAAACCTGTTTTTCCCAGAGATCTGGGCTAGATCATTGTTTGTTTGACTTTCGTATGCGCAGTATTTAAGTTCTGTTTACTAAAACCTTGGTTTATGTTCAGTTAGTTCCTGCATCCGTCTGTTGGTGTGGGTGTGTTGTGGAATTTAAAGAGTTTCTTAACCCAAGGCTAAGGACAGAAATCGAGACTGCAGTTCCAATATTGCTGCTCCTGTCTGATGTGATGGTTTTTCCAGAACCACCCAATAAGGATGGGCCCTGCAAAGTCTGGTTCCTCTCAAGGTTTCTTCCTGCATTCTAATAGAAACCTGCTTACCCGCTGGGGCTAGAAATAAAGTCGAGACTGCAGTTCCAATATTGTTGCATACAAAGACTACCCAAAATGGGCCCCGTTTCCTCTCAAAGCTTTTATTCCTGTAATTTTCGTTGAGTTTTTCTCTGCCACAGTTGCCTTCAACTTGCTCAACTAGAGTTTCTGTTTGTCCTGTATTTTGTAAAGTTGCTTTAAGACAATGTCTATTGTAAAAAGCGCTATATAAATAAAGTTAACTTGACCGGCAACAATATATATCAGTTGTCTCAGGTATTACTATAATAATATTGTATAATCAGGTATTACTTGTAGAGGCGATCGCGGTTAAACTTGTGTACTGAGTAATCATTTCCTGTCATGGATATATCCAAAATGTAAGAAATGTACAGTGTACAAATTTACATTTTGGAAAACAGATTAAATTACGTTAAATAAATTATGTGCGATAACAATTATTTTTGCTTTTATAAAACTTTTTTTTTTTAATTCTATTGCTTTGTGAGTCTCTGGTGTATACTAAGTGTTATATACATACACTTGAATATACATGATTGGAAATGTGAAAATTCTCCTGTAGATTGTCCTCACAAAATCCCATAGAGACCTGGAGAACGACCTGGCAACCTACTCCGTAAAATTTATTTCTGAGAAACTCTGGTGCCCAGTAGCGGTTCACACAGGGACCCAATATTCGGAAATGACTGCAACAGGTAAAATACATACATCCAATGTACATATATGTACTAGATGCTGCAAACAGTACACGTACACCCTGTGTAAACTATCTACCTGTCTGATTTTGTAAATACGGTCATCAAAGTTGTTGACTTTGTAATTTTGTTTTGTGGATGTAAACTAGTTTTACTTTACTTGGTCATTATGTTTTTTAAATGTATATTTCATTAACCAAACAAATAATAACAATAAGGCAAAAAATGATTGATTTAATAGTTATCATTTAAATTGAGCACAAAATATGTTTCCACCCATACCTGGCTCTGAAGTGCTTGCTGCTGGTAAAGAGATATTTTAGTCTTGGTTTGCTCATCAAATGTGGGACTGAGAGGTTTGGGATCTGACAAAGATCGTTGTAAATTCTTCATTGGACGGGGCACGCTGTGATGTCTCAGTGATGACTCAGTTGTGTGGGATTTTTGCCTTGGAATAACATGTGCTTTATTCAGTCTCTCATTAGATAAAATTGATGTCTCTGTACTACGATGTGGAGAAGACAGAGGAGATACAGGAGAATACAGCACCTGAGGAGATTTGGGTGATTGCCGAATCACACTAGACAATGACTCATTGTGTAAATGGTGCTGTTGGTATCGAATGTCCAAAGGATCTAGCTTACGTTTTTCTAACTTAAAGACATTCTGTTGATGAGAGACTGTATCTGCTGATGCCACATGTGCATTGTTGGAATGTAGACTAAATGTGGTAGTTACAATTTGTGGCACTATTACCCCCTGGGAATGGACCTCAGGTTCTGTCTGGCAAGCCAAGCTCTGCCCTTTAGTTGTTCTTTCCGGACCAGATATGTAATGGACAATCTCCACTTTGTTTGGATCTGGCACAGTAACATGTATTACTGGGACGAGTTTCCCTATGTGATCTGTATATGTTTGGCAAGAGCAGTCTTGAATGGTCTGGATGGCAATGCTGGAAAACGTTTTGTTTTCAGCTAAAGTTACAGCTAAAGCTGGAGTATCACTTTTAGGATCAGCCCCAGATTCAGAAAGCCTGGAGAATCGTGATCGTCTTCGTCTGACAGGTTGCTCCCAAACTGCTTTATCTTCATCATCATCAGTCTGAACACTGCAATCTATACTACGCCTAGACCGTCTCCTCCTGGACATAAGATATCTTCCTCCTTCATCTTCAACATCTGTTTGCATACTGCTATTTACTATCCTGCTGGGCAAGGAAAACATTGTTTCTCCACCCTCAATACCATCCTGCATTGATCTTTGTTTCCTTTTAGACCTATGATCATTATTTCTCAAACACATCTCAGAGGAAGAGTTGGGCAGAGACCTGGAAGACACTTGCATTTCACCATATTGCATACCTGATGGTATGTCCTGAATAATATTGCCAGTTTGGTCACAGACAAATTGAGAAGTGACAGCAGCTGTCTTTTGTCTCTTTTGCTCCTCTAGATGCTGCTGAAGCTGTTTTTGAATTGACTGTATCTGATCAAGTTGCAGCTTTTGCTGAGCAAGTTGTTCCCTCTGCAGTATAAGTTGGTTTTCTCGTTCAACCTGCTGCTGTTGTAAAACCTGCTGTTTAATGGTCTGCAACTCCTGAATTTCATTTTGTACCAGCATATGCTCCTTTTCCCTGTGATGTTGCATTTCTGTACGTTCCATTTCAAGTTCCTCCTGAAGTCTTAATTGCCTCAAATTTTCAAGCTCTATTCTCTCTCTTTCTAACTTTAATAATTGGTCCTGTTGATGATGCAGCCATTCGTCTTCTGTTTCCAGTCCTTGTAGAGGTTTTTCAAAAGTTGTGGCTGTAGTTAAAGGAGGCGGTTGTTTTGAATTAAAATGTTTTGATAGTTTATTGTGAATGGAATCCTGAGTGTAATTGAATTGGAATTGAGAAAGATTCAAGGGTTGTTGCTGAGATTGTGACTGGCTTTCTAACAAAGTCACTTGTATTGATCCAGAATTTAATGAGGTTTGGCAGTTCTGAACCGCAGATGTAACTGCTGCAAACATCCCAGGAGCTGAGGAGATATCTGAAGACTTTCCAAGAAAAAGAGGTGCATCTTGTTCACTTGTGATTACAACTGGAACATTTGTAGAAAGAGGGGTAACAGAAGGACAATTCAGAGCTGGAAAATGGTAAGATGCCTGTCCTGAAAGAAGCATTCTGGGGGCCAACGACATTCTGTTTAGGCTACCCACTGGCACAGGTGTCATATTTGGAGTATTATATGGTCTATAAACGCCTTTAAATAATGGGTACAGCACAGATGATGGCTGTGTTGTGATTGGCACAGTAGATGCAATAGGTGTGTTAATAGTTGAATATGTAATTCCATCAGATGGTCTAATAGCTGATGGATACATAGCTCTGAGGTTTGCTTGTCTTGCATTGATTATGTTAGTAAGAGTTTGGGAAAGAGGCTTTTCTTCTTGGCCATATAAAAAGCTTGGTCTAAAACGTAGCTGCAGATTTGTTCTATCGGATAGACTAGCAAATCGCCCAGCACCTAACTGTAATAAATCAGGACTACTACCATATCTATCCATTGAATTTAGGGCTGCACACATTCTATGAATCTCTCTAGCAGTAATTGCACTATACTGGGCAAGGTTAGACTCCTGCAAACTAACATGGTCACGTGAAGAGTATCCATAATCTGAACTGATATTGGACAGAGAACTGTACCTTCTTATGGGTAATGGTCGAGCTGCCACATCACCCTGCCGTAGATCAGTGTGAGAGCCATATTGAAGTCCTAATCTAAGATATCCTCCTTCATATCTACGATTAAGTGAATCAATAGCCATTTCTTCAGAGCATTTTAATTGTGTGTCAGACTTTGATAGGTAAGGTTGTAAACCTACTTCTACAAGGTTCATTTCAGACAAAGATGATTGCAACTGTCCCGGGTAAACAAGTGTGTATGATTTTGATGCAAAATCATGCACTACTGATTGTTGATATGGCTGTTTTTCTTGTCGTGTCTCTATTGGTTGACAGACCTGTTGTGGTACAGAAGAAAATTGTGAACAGTCACTAACAATTGTCTCATCCTTTATTGACTTTTGGGGAAATGGACCTCCCACACAGCTTCCACTAAATGGTAAGTTATAAATTACATCACAGCAAGGCACTTGATTCTCCTTTTGTATTTTTCCTGTAATATCAATATTGTCTTGGCCCTCATCTTCTTTGATAATTTGGGTTAGATGTGATCCCTGTTTTGTACCATTTACTTGGACCATCATACCCTGCGGTTGAACATTTATCAGGTTTATTGCACCAGGTTCTACTGGCTTACATCTTAACTCCAGTGATCCACCAATGTTAAACATATCAAATTTAACAGCAGAAGATAAAGCACTGGTTATGGGAGCAGTATTAGTCTGATTAACAATTAGGTCTTTTTTCGACAGTGGTAACTGATTCAATAAGTTTAGTTTTCCAAATGATACAGTTTGCTGCTGTTGAAGTTGATGGTGGTGTAGTTGCTCTAAATAAAAGTGTTGTTGCTGCAGCTTTTGCTGCTGCTTTAGTAACTGCTGCTGCTGGAAATTTAGATCTTCTAACTTAGCATCAATATGTGGTATAAATGGGTCATTTTGTGGCTGTTTGTTTTGCAAAAGACATAACACTGTTTTTATGCCTTGGCTTGAATCAGTTCGGTTTTGAAGGGGATCACTGTAAACCATATGATGCTTGGGTTGAGATATAAACATTGAGGCAGCAACAGTTACACTGACTGTTGTGGCTGTTGAAACAGCCAGATGTTGCTGTTCTTGTGGATGCAAGTTAATTATAAGAGGGTGAAAAGTTGTAGAATGGCAATTGGGGCGCCATTCAGTAGGGCCTGAATATTGTCGTGCCTCAGTAGCCAATGAAGTCAGTTCCACTCCCTGATCAGTCATAATAATCGGAGATGAGTGAATAGTAGTTCTTAGATCTGTAACACTTGCACTTTGTAATCTCTGTTCTTGCTCAACTCTTACTGTTCCAGGTACTGTAGAAATATGACACAAAGATACATTTTCCATTGAATGTGAGCCTTTCATTTGCATGCTAGCAGCATTTACCATGCTTGTCCCAACATTAACTGTGTCAATGTCAGTGCTTCTATAAAAACTATGTCTAGGTGACTGTTGATGTGGCGGTGTGTCTGGAGGGCTTACATGTGGTGAAGAAAATCCATAAGATGAATTGTAACAAAATTTGGTTGGTGAAGACAAAGGAGAAGTGGCAGTATTAACAGTTACTGGCTTTAATGGGCTCGTGGGCTCAGATCCAATTATTAACACAGAACCAGCATCCTGAGAACACTGCTGTCTGTATAAATGTGATGAATTAATCTTATGAGGTGTCTGAGTGCCCTGAGCAATTACAGCTGAAAACGAATCAGAACTTTGTATGGGGCCAAATGTTTGAGTTGAAAATTCAGCTGTTTTCTTTTTACAAGATCGAGATTGACTATGAACTGGAAGTGAAATAGCTGCAATTTCATTGTAATCTACATAGACTTTATAGTCTGGTGGAGTTGCATTGTCTCCTAAATGGACTCTGCCCGATTGACTTTTAACTTCTTGCTGATTATAAGCCTGAGTGATTTCAGCTATTTTGCTAGACAAACTTAAAATGCTGGTGGTTGCTGTGGCATCATTGTCTGCCTGGTGTTCATGAAGAATAGACTGTGTTGTAATTGTTTGACTGGTTGAGGTTGTAGGGACAGTATCTCTGGCATATACTCCATATGCAGTTACAGTTGTACCTGGTGTGATTCCATTTTTGCCAGTGGGACCTCTCAATCTTTCCCTTTGCCCATCTTTATAATAGTGTTGAGTTACTCTAACATCAGATATATGTCCTCTTGTTCCTGTTTCGGAGAATGACACAGGGGCTGAGAGCTGTGTTGGGCTTGTGCCAGGGGTCAAAGGAGCATTGCTTTGCTCTAGCAGTTTAATTAACGTTGATCCCGTGTCAAGAACATAGGACATATCAACTTCCAACTGATCATCCAAATGTTTTGTAATGTTTTGGGAGGTCTGGCAAATTTCTTCATATATATAATTTCTACCCACATTCTCATAGATCGTATCATGTTGATCAGCAAATTCATACACTTTGTTACACTGCTGCTCAGTACTTCTGTTTTCGTCTTGGTGGGAATCGGTGGTTAATGACTGTGTTAAACAAATATGCTGTTGTTGAAGTTTTTGTTGTTTCTGTAGCATCTCCGCTTTTCTCATAATTTCTTCATAAACCTCTTCTGCACTTTTCAGGGGTTTGCCATTTGATGTAGTTGCAATGGTAATAGATGCAGTGTCTGGCTTTTCAGTGGGTGAATAAAGTGACATGAATGTAGGCAAGTTATACTCACTTCCAGACTTGTAGAGTTTAGATGATATCTCAAATCTTTCAGCCTCTGAAAGATTTGGCGAGATAGATGGCGAGAATTCTGAGCAAGAGGAACGATGAAGTTCCTCCATTTCAGCAGCTTGTCTAAGCTCCTCTGTTGGGGAAGCATCTTCAATGGGGGATAGGCTACTCGGTGGAGTTTTAGATCTTTCTCTGCGCCTTTGAGCACGTAGCTCTTCTTTATCCCGTTTAGTTTTTCGAGCTGTACTTCGAATTCTCTGTTGCTCTACTTCTCGCATTTTTTCTTGTTCCCTCAAAAGTTCCTCTTCCTCTCTCAACTCATCTTCTTCCGAAGAGTCCTCTATGGTGGGAAGAAGTGGACCATGGGACCAGTTTCTGGCTTTCCTCTGTTGTTTAGCCTCCTCAAGCCGTTGTCTCCTAATTGGACTGCTGTCACTGTCATCTTCCATTGAGGAAATAGATGTTGGTGATGTTCCAGAGTTGTAACTAGAAGTAATGGGTGGAATAATGGAGGAATAATCCCCTCTTATACTTTCTTCAGGGGAACCTGTAAGGCTTTCCATTTCAAGTTCGGGCTCTCTGTCAATACCCAAGCCATTTTCATTGCTTAGTTCAATGTCTCTACAATAGCTACTAGTGTTGTTCAGCTCTATTGTCTTAAATCTCCGTAAGCCTCCTTGAGAGCCAATCAACTCCTCTCCTTCAGCAGAACCTTTATACATTTCACTACTTGATTTGCTTTCTTCCTCAAAACTGCTTGAATGGTGAGTAAAATGGCACTTTTCTTTAATTGAGGCATTGGTGTACTTGCGTGTCTTTTTAGCCTTTCTGTAACTATAAACATTTTCATCTTCCTCATCCTCCATTTCTTCTTCTTCATCTGCACTCATCTCCATGATCTGCCTTCGCATAAACTCTTCATCAGTTATCTCAGTACATTCTGCACTTTTCTTATTTTCATTTCCTGAATTGGCCCGTGCCCTAAGGTCAACTTTATCTTCCCAGTTAGCCGTGTCTTCTTCCTCTTCAATTATATCCTCTATACTTTCATCTGAGTCATTTTCATCTGGACTGATAGATGCTGATTGGGATCTGTGCTTTCCATTTAACTCATGCTCCTTATTACATATTGTTTCTTCTTCTGAAAAAACCTTTGACTCCAGAAGAGGCCGCATTGAGCTCTCTAGTTTTGTAATCTCGCATGGGCTTGGTGGTGTTTTGTGATCACACATGCCCTGCTCACTTAATTTTAGCTCCTCCTCCTGAATAAGGCCATTAATCTCACTATGTGAGCTTGATATTCCATCTGAAGAGTAGCCTGTATCACTCAGACTTTGTCGGCTTTGAGATAGATCATTGGTACTGTTTATTTTGCTAGTTTCCTACAAAACAAATACAGGTAATTTGTTTAATTAGTTTAGTTTAATAATTTATGAGCAGAATTAAATTAGTCTATACTCACTATTGTGACTTAAATTAGTGTCTTACCTCATGGTATATGGGCCTCTGTAAGTCCTGTTTTTCGTCCTTCACTGCAGTGGTTGTCAGTTCCCTTGTCCGTAGATTATATTTAAGTTCAATTACATTTGCAGCTAAAACATGATCCGTTTCATTTTTCAGTTTGGGTATGATTTTGTTCATGCCTTTTGGAGCTGTGATAGATGTAGCTTTAACGGATACAACAGACTCAGCTTCTGATTGACCTTTCTTTGGTGGTGCCACTGTCCCGGTCTGCTGATTATTGTAAACTTTATGAAATTGTGGCTGCTGAGCTTGCTGATGACTGGCCAATTCTTGATGATGTGAGCCAATTGGCTTGTGTTTTGGTAATGAACAGGAATCAGAAAGTGTGTCATTAGTCCCATCAGATATCAGACGCTGAGTTTGGCAGTTGAGACAAAGCCATTCTTTATTCTGAAAAAGAAAATGAATAACAAACTATTGTACACATAGAATAAGTGTATTGTGTATAT
>JAOTRQ010000024.1:1170158-1184862 GCA_028565875.1 Hoplisoma paleatum
AGGGCATCCGGTTTGCCATTCTTAGATCCGGGCCTGTAAGACAGAATAAACTGGAACCGGTTAAAGAATAGCGCCCACCGTGCCTGCCGCGAGTTCAGCCTCTTGGCTTGTTGAATGGTCGCAAGATTCTTGTGGTCCGTCCAGACTACAAACGGATGTTTGGCCCCCTCTAACCAATGTCGCCATTCCTCCAGTGCCAATTTAACGGCAAGTAGTTCCTTGTCGCCTACCGCGTAGTTACGCTCAGGAGGGGTTAGGCGGTGAGAGAAAAAGGCGCACGGGTGAAGCTTCTTGTCCGGGCCCACCCTTTGTGAAAGGATTGCCCCTACTCCCACATCTGAGGCATCCACCTCGACCACAAATGGTTCCTCGGGATCAGGGAGTCGCAGAACTGGTGCCCCCATTAGTAGAACCCTGAGTTTGTCAAAGACTACCTGCGCCGCCTCCGTCCACTGAAACCTTCCCTTACCGGTTAGGACCATAAGAGGAGCTTCGATGGAGCTAAAATCCCGGATAAAACGTCGAAAAAAGTTGGCGAATCCCAGAAATCGCTGAACCTGACGCACAGAGTTTGGTATCGGCCAATCTTCCAATGCCCTAGTTCTAGCCTGATCCATCTGCAGAACTCCCTTCCCTACAATGAATCCCAGGAAGGGGATGGAATCTACATGAAAAATGGACTTCTCCAGCTTAACAATGAGTCGGTGCTTCAGCAAGAGCTGGAGCACACGTCGGACGTGTTGGACATTTTCCTGGGGAGACCTGCTAAAAATAAGGATGTCATCCAGGTACACATAGACGTAATGAACCGCTGGAAGACCACGAGCGCATTCATTAACCCAAAGGGCATAACGAGGTACTCAAAATGACCGGTAGGAGTGATAAACGCGCACTTCCATTCGTCACCTTGCCGGACCCTGACCAGATTGTAAGCATTGCGCAGGTCGAGTTTTGTGAATATGGTCGCATTCTGATGTGTCTCGAAAGCCGTAGACATTAGTCGGCAGTGTGTGTCTATCGCACACTGTGATTGCGTTGAGGCCTCTGTAGTCAATGCACAGTCGAAGGGTTCCATCCTTCTTCTCAACAAAGAAAAACCCTCCAGCGGGAGAGGATGAAGGGCGAATAAACCTCTGCTGGAGTGCCTCCCTAACATACTTCTCCTTCGCCTTCCTCTCAGGAGTCGCTAGGGAGAAAAGTCGTCCTCTGGGTGGTAAGTTAATCGCGCAATCATATGATCGGTGAGGAGGGAGAATCTGACTTTGTGCCTCACTAAACACCTCCCTAAGATCATGATATTGGGTTGGTACCCGGGACAGGTCAGGTTCCGGGCTGTCCACCACCCTGGAAATGGCTAAGGGATGAGGTAGCAGACAGGCATCACGGCACCTAGTGTCCCATGAATGTACTGACCCCGTCGACCAATCTATTTGTGACTTGTGTGTGTGCAACCACGAATAACCCAGAACTATTTGTAGTTGGGGAAGTTGGGTGACTAAGAAAGAAGTCTGGTCCTCGTGCTCCCCAACTGTCAATGTAAGCGCCTGGGTGCCCCTCGTGATGGGACCCCCCTTGATTGGCCACCTGTCGACCACAAAAACCCGAATCGGAGAAGCTAACGCTTTGACTAGTATACCTAGCCGAGACACTAACCCGGAATCGATGAAGTTGCTCTGGGAAAACTCGAAGTCGGCCTCCCGGAGCCAGCAAGGATCGCTCTCTGGAACGTCAGCGGAGTCGCTTGTCGATACGGATGGCTAGGTCATAGAATGAGGAGAATGAGCGGGGAAGGTCTTGTGTCGCTAACTCATCCTTGATATGCTCACTTAAACCCCGATGGTATAGGGCCACTAAAACATCCTCGCCCCAACCACAGTCCGCCACCAACGTACGAAAGTCGATAGTGTAGTCAGTGACCGAGCATGACCCCTGTGCCAAATCAAAGATACGGTACCCAGCGTCCCTGCCCTCTGGGGGCTGATGGAAGGTGTTGTTTAGCACCTTCTCGAAGCGCTCCTGACTCGAGCACTCCTCTCTCCTTTGTATCCAGAGAGGTGTAGAGGTGTGGCCCAATCCAGGGCTTGACCAGTTAACAGCGAAATCGTATAAGCCACCTTGGAACGCTCCGTCGGAAAGCGTGACGGTTGTTGCTCAAAGAACAACTCTACATGTAACAGGAACCCCCAACATCGCCTGGCATTACCATCAAACCGATCCGGGGTTGATACCAGCAAGTCGATGGCTGGCGAAGGTGCGAGGGGTGCAGCAGCTTGCGTAGGTAGTGACCGAGCTCCGACAGTGCCCTCTCATGGCGCTCATTATCCTTACTCTGTAGGCGCAATGCCTCTTGATAAGGTGGAGTATCCGCGGGATCCATCTTATGGCGGCAGCGTAATGTTACGTAATGTAAAAGTGGAAGTCGGTGAGTAAGGCGGATAATCTGAATAGCTAGCGAAAACGCACACACGCTGAGATCACGTACCAAAGAGAACGCTGCCGCAGGGCGCGCCGCCAGACGAACGCCTTAAATCCTGTCAGACAGCGGATGCCAATTCCACGCTAAACGCGTGACGTAACGCGACCAGACCCCCTGCGGCTACGCCCAACCGTCCCGACCTTACCGGGTCGGGTCGACTGCCTAACAGAATCAGTAATCTCCTTACTTACATACCCAAATTAGACTGTATTTATAAAAGGAAGACACTTCCTCCACAAGACATGAGATGATTACTTAATACAATAGAATGTTACACAAATATAAAACTGCTACACCTTAACATCCAGCTTTGGTATAATCCTGCTAAAAACTCAAGCTGAAAAGTCATTTAACAAGGTAAGCGGTCATTTCTTTTTACCTGCCTAAGCCATTTTAATGTTTTAATGTCCATGGACACGTCCCTTTTCGGCTCCAATAAGAGAGGCAGCACGCTTGTTTATTTTCTGCTCTTAACTAAGAAAGTTGTTAATGAAAATGTTTAGAAATTAAAATTGTGCTTGTTTTAAATTTTCAGTGTGTAGACTTTAGGGATTTTATATTGCTTAACGTAAATGTAGCGTGTGTGTTTTTGACACATTATGTGATTGGTTGGACTAGGTTTATATGCTACATGCTAATAAAGCTAAACATTCTTGTTTAATTTGTAAGCCCGTCTCATGAGCTTCACCATTGTGTACAGGCTGTAAACTGTAAAAGAGAAATAAATCTCAAGAAAGCACTACTGGAAGAGGGAGACTTCAGAAGAGCTTTTGAACACCTGTTTTCAACACCCAAAATTAGTCCAACTTCAACTCATCTTCTCCAGCTAAGTACATTCCTCTATTATTATGGCCCCAGCAGGAGTTTTATATCTCTGTTCCAAATGCAAGATGTTTAATTATTCTTTCTCCTCTGATGGAAAAGATCTCAGTGTATGAAGAGTGAGTTTGGGTGTTGAAACACACTACTAGTAGTGATGGTTTAGATTTAGCTGTAGCAGCCCAGAATGCCTGAAGTTTAGGTCCAGAACCTTAGACTCCAGCATTAGAGCCCTCCGAGCAGGGCGGCTGGGTAACATCTTGGCAATATAGTCTTAAGGCAAAGCACCGACTATCTCAGTTGCACGTGTCCAACAGGTTTTCCTCACTCAGGGAGCCACCCGCTGAGAAGCCTGTTAACATAAGTGTTCTGGTTATAGAAGATTCTCAGTTCCAACACGTGCATATTGCAACCCCCATCAAGACCATGGTCACCTGTATTCAGGGGCCAGGGCACCTGACATCAGAGCAAATTTGAAAGTGCTGGCTAATGCTAATCATAGATTGTCGAAGAATGTTATCCATGTCGCGAGTCGCCATCGAGAGTCACCTGGAATCCTTAGGTCAGAAATCGTTGAGAATGTGTCTGTTTAGCATAGCAGGTGTAGGACAAAACTAAATCAAAAAGTATGTCATAATAACTTTTACATTACATTACATTACATTACATTTAACTTTTAATACAATTTTTCTAAATAAGCATCATGAAAACCATAGTACGATTAAACAAAAGCTAGGACCTCTAAATATCAGGGCCCTTCTAACTTCTAAGCGTGGAATTTTGGACTTAACTCTGTGATTAGGAGCAAATTTAAGAATTTTTCAGCACTTAAGTGTAAGTGCCAGTTATCAAAACTCTGAAGTCTAATAATCAATCTTACTCTACTAAAAAGTTAAGACTGCTCCAGAGGTCTCTTAATTTATTAAGAGGCGCCACTAGGGGGGGGGGGTTGTCATCTCACCATCAACTACACACAGCAACACCATCCCAGCTGAATTAAAAGTACTGATGCTTCGGTTTCCATTTACAATCCATGGCTTTAGTGATCACATCAATGAAAACTTTTAAATGCACATGTTTAATGTTTAATCAGCCTAGCACCAAATTCCTGGTGTGTGAGTGTGTGTCGGAGGTGTATCGGTACAGTGACTCAGGGCCAGTTGGAGGAGGGGACATGTTTGCTCAGCTCTTGGTATTTCAGGGCTTTATAATGATGTTTGGGTGTCGCTCTCGTTGTGTTGTCCAGAATTTCATTGCTCTTCTCTGAATGTTTATAATTAGAGGATATCGGCCTAATTCTGCCCTGCACACATTGTTTGTAGTGTGTCTGTGCACCTTAAGGATGCTTTTACATAACTCTGTGTGCAGGGTCTCTAATGAATGTTTTTCCCAATTATAAAATTGATGGTGTGTGAGCGAACACCAAACTTCACTGCCATACAGAGCAATCGGTTCAATAATAGATTCAAAGATTTTGAGCCAAATACGAATAGGAACTTCTATAAAGGTTTGTTTTTTATGGCATAAAAAACCCTGCAAGCTTTTTCTCTCAGTTCATTTATTGCTGGACCAAAGTTACCGGTGGATGTAATCTTCTAGTCTGTAGTCCAAGGTAAGTGTAATCTTTTGTGTGTTCAATTGCTTTATTATTGAGGAAAAATGTGTGTGTGCTTCCTTGAGATCTGGATCGTTTCTGGAAAATCATTATTTTGCAAATATTTTAGAGTTGTTTTGAACTACATGGTGTTGGATCAGGGAGTGTAGGGTGTAAAAATGATCTGTTGTGCGGTAATTTGGTAGGAATCCAATTTGACTTTTACTCGGGATGTTGTGCTCGGTAAGGAAGTTTAAAAATCTTGAATTAATGATACTGTAGAATAACTTCCCCAGATTACTGCTCACACAGATGCCCGGTAATTATTAGGGTCGAATTTATCTCCACTTTTGTAAATTGGTGTTATAAGACCTTGGTTCCAGATGTCAGGGAAGGAACCGACACTCAGAATCAAATTAAAAAGTTTTTAAATTTCCTGGTTAAATTTAGAACTGCAGTTTTTAATCATTTCATTTAGGATTCTGTCGGGTCCTAAAGATATCTTTGATTTGAGTTTTTTAATGTTGTTTTTGAGTTCTTCTTCTGTAATCAGATAATCGAGAGGATTCTGTTGCTCTTTAATAGCTCGTTCCAGTTCCTCTAATTTAGTTAAGATTTGTTTGTGATTAGTTAATGATTAATTATGGTCTCATTCTATTGTTTTAAACAGTGTTTGGAAGTGGGCTGTCCAGATTTCTCCATCCTGAATAGCTAATTCTTCATGATTTTTTTTGTTTTATTTTGTTCCAATTGTCCCAGAATTGATGTGTATTAATTGATTGTTTGTTATTAGTTGGTTTTCTTGTTATAAGTTCTTTTCTTAGATTTTGACAGGCTTTGTCGAACCAGCTGTTATTTGTATTAAAGATTTGATTAATGTTTTGTACTGCCTGATTCACTCCTTTACTGTGAGTATAAACAGATTTCAGAAAGTTCTCCAAGTGTGTTTGGATTTCTATACTGCAGATTGCTTTCTGGAATTCTTCTGCACTGTTCTAGGTCCATCTGTAAGATTTGTGGAGGTTGTACAGCTTACTGGACCGTGTGTGTGTGGTGGTGGTGGTAGTTTCTGTCTTTTTGATGAACACAGTGGTTTGGCTGTGATCAGACAGTGGTGTTAGTGGATTAACAGTAAATGCACTGAGAGAGAAAGAATCTAAGTCTGTGATCATGTAATCGACTGTACTGTTACCAAGAGGTGAGCAGAACGTGAACCTTCCTTATGAGTCCCCTCATGTTCGTCCATTAACCAGATACAGACCTAAACTTCGACAGTGCTGCAGGGGGGCTTTACCATTTCTGTTGATTATTCGCTCGTAATTGTTTCTGGGGTTTAGGGTGGAATTAGTTTTAAGAATTGGTTTGTTGGTGATTAATCTGTTTCCCTGTTCATCTACTGTATCTGGTAGAGTTCCAGTTTGAGCGTTCAGGTCTCCACAGACAAGCACATTTCCCTGGGCCTGGAAATGGCAAATGTCCTCTGAGTAATATGGAGACTCTGAAGGAGGAATATAAATGACACAGAGAAACTGATCTTTCTGTGATGATGATATATTTTATTTATTTTTAACCAGATGTGATATTTTCAAATTTTCATTGTGTTTATAGACGTGTGTAGGTGTGATTTGTACCAGATTATGAGACCTCCTGAATCTTTACCTTGGCACACTTTGTTGAGTTTTTGGGAGGTTAAAATAATTTCTTTATAGTCTCGGGGACAGTGAGTGGCCATGTCAGCCTTGCACCATGTTGCCTGTAGGATTATGATGTCAAGGTTTCTAATGTGTGTTTGATAATCAGTGTTCTCTATTATACATTAAGGCTTACCCACTTATGATTCTTTTTTTTTTTCTACCCAGGATGCAGTGAACTGGTTAGGTTACACATATTTGTATGTGCGAATGCTACGCAACCCTTCATTGTATGGTGTGTCTCATGATGAGCGAAGTGCTGATCCTTTACTGGAACGGCGCAGAATGGATCTTGTGCACACAGCTGCAACCGTGCTGGAAAAAAATAACTTGGTCAAATATGACAAGAGGACTGGGAGCTTTCAGGTGACCAATTCACACAACCACATTCTAAACATAATGATTTATAATGAACTTAGTTTATTTGCTTATATGCAGTGGCAACGACAAAAAGGAAATGCAACCTGAGATTACACTGTGTTCCAAATTATTGTGCAAAAAATATTCTCAAATTTTTCAAAATTACCTATATGAATATAATATAATATTATTTTCCAGTCATCACCTATAAGAGTACAATTGAGGTACAAGGTTTTTGAACAAACTGCCAATGATCAAAATGCAGAGCAGATTTGTGACATTATAAGCATTAGCTGGTCATGACAAACTGAAATCAAACAGTTTTCTGGTCAAAACTTTATTTCTAGGTGATGTTACATTTGCACATATGACTCCTTGTTCAAAAGGAGCTTCTGAACTCTCTCGTACATTAAATTTGTCAGGCTTTGGATGGTATCTGTTTCAATTGTTTTGCATGATGACAGATAACCTTCCCAGAGCTATTGCTTAGATGTAAACTGCTTCACGCCATCATAGACACTACTTGATGCTACAGAGGTTCTCAATGGGGTTGAGGTCAGGGGAGCCTGGGGGCCACACCATAAATCTGTTCCCTTTTATGCCCATAGCAGCATGAGACGGTACATTATCATGCATGAAAATGTTCTTGCTGCGGAATGCAAGTTTATCTTCTTGAACCATGGCAGGAAGTGCTGTTTGAGAAACTCCACATACATTGTGGAGGTCATCCTTCAGGGATTCTAAAGGGGCCGATAATCGCTTTACCCACGATTTCAGCTCAAAACATTACTCCCATCTCCTCTTTGTTGGCGCTGTAGCCTTGTTTGCGTGGGGTGTCTATCAACCAGCCACCATTCACTCCATCCATCTGGACCATGGAGTGTTGCATGGCACTCATCGGTGAACAAAACAGTTTTGAAGTCTTCATGTATCGTTTGGTCCACTGGAGCCATTTGTTCTTGTGTGAAGTGGATAGAGGAGGTTGACAGGAGGGCTTACGCATAGCTGCAAATCTCTGAAAGACCCAGCATCTTGTTGTTCTGGGGACAGAGGCACCAGCAACTTCAAAATTTGTTTCCAGCTATAACAAGGCATTTTTGCAGCTACTCTTTTAACCGGACGTAATTGCTTGTTGGAAAGAGTCCTCAATTTGCCCTTATCAGCATGCGCACGTGTCTGCTCTGAATCAGCTACATACTTTTTAATTGTGCAATGATCATGATGAAGTGTCTTGGCAATGTTGATTGTAGTCATGCCTTGACCTAAACACGCCACAAAAGCTGACATCCTTTTTCTTTCCCATTTTGGCTGAAAATGTTGCTGGTTAATAATGTGGGACAGTCTTCTTAAGTAGTCTTGCCTTTAATTAGACACACCTGCCAAACTAATTAGCACAGGTGTCTGCAATTGCTTTCAGTGATATAGAGCCCTGACACATCACCATCTGACACGCAAAAAAATTCTTACCTTTTCACTCTTAAATACTTTTTGCATAATAATTTGGAACACAGTGTAGTAAATGTTGGGACAATATGAGAAATGCTAAAACAAAACAAAACTTTTACTTAATTGCAAATGACATGAAACCAGTTTTGATTGCTTTTGTTAATTGCATTTGTTATGCTGTTTAGTCCTACAATTTATTCTATTAGATATAAGTTTGGATGATAAAGAGTTTAGTACCTTGTACTTTTCTTTCCTTTTCACAGCCATTAAGTTGTTTAGACAGTGGTGATACCAAGTAATGTGGTGGTGTTTTTTATCATTTTTCTTAAAAACATGTTTGTATGGGATTATCATTGTCAGCTTCTGTTAAAAATGTTTCACACTTTTACTCACCTGCTGGCTTTAATCAGTTCATATTTTAACAGGTAACGGATCTTGGACGCATTGCCAGTCACTTTTACATCACCCACGATTCCATAATGACCTATAATCAGCTTTTAAAGCCTACACTGAGTGAAATAGAGCTCTTCAGGGTGTTTTCACTTTCCTCAGAGTTTAGGAATATTACCGTAAGAGAGGTAATTGCAGTGTCCTAATCATTTGTAAATAACTTCAAATATTGTATTATGTTTTTATCTGAGTAAGAAAGAATAGAAATTGATGTAGATATGATTTTGACTTTGATAGGAGGAGAAACTAGAGCTTCAGAAGCTGCTGGAAAGGGTTCCCATCCCAGTAAAAGAGAGCATTGAGGAGCCTAGTGCTAAGGTGTGTTTACAAATAAGTACAGTGGAACCTCTGTTAACGACCACAATCCGTTCCGAAAGGTCAGACGTTATCTGAAATATTCACTATCCGAAACACATTTCCTCATAAGAAATAGAAATAATTCATTCCCAGCCCTGGTTGACTCGGTAATATATGAAAATTAAACGATATACAGGTATGTTTTTAACATTTATAATACAGTACACATGGAGTAAAATAAACATAAAAAGCATTTAAACATAAGAAAACATTTAATAAACAAGATCAAATATACAGTTTTGACTGCGGTGTGACAGCGTGAGTAGAGAATGTCTGTCATTGTATTATCGGCAGTGACTTCCCTTCTCGGACACTTTCAGATTGAACACCCGTGTCTGTTGTTTACTTCGACCTGCCGTATTTGAGCCGTGATAACTGACACACGCACGACTTGTTCAAACTTAGAAAAGTCATTTCTAAGTTTATTACCATTACTTTTTCAGTTCAATTGTTGGCCGCTGTATTTTCACTACGCTGCTACTATTGTTCTAAATCTTCTTAGGAGCCACGATTGAGGATTATATTATTAAAATAATGCACACAAATCACTGAATAATTAGAATATGTAAAGATAAAGATAACCTATTGTAACTGTATTAAGCGCGAATGACACTCAGTCAGAGATGCTGGTCACGTGTTGATGACGTTATCCAAAATGGTCGCTGTCGGAGCCGTTCGTTAACCGAGGTTCCACTGTATAAACAAAAGCTTTTTTCTTTTACTAGGCGAGTTTAATTTTATATTATTTCTCTCATTCAGATTAACGTGCTGCTGCAGGCGTACATCTCCCAGCTCAAACTCGAGGGTTTTGCTTTAATGGCTGACATGGTTTATGTCACACAGGCAAGTTTATAATAAAACAGAATTATTTAGTTTTATTTTATTGATTTAATTTTCATTTTCTAATTAGAAAGCATATACCCTTTAGATTAACTTAATTCTTTCTATACTCATTTAATATACATTTGTAAAACAACAAAAGCTTTATATTTATAGTTGCTGTTATAACTTCGGATGTTTGTTTTCACCAAAATTTCTCAAGGCTGAGAAGTCAGAGAGTGGTAGTTTGTAACATGTTGTAAACCACGTATTTTATTTGTTTTGATGTGTATTTATAGATATAAAGAAATGTTTGAAAAGAAACTATTTGTTGCCTTTATGAATTCCCTTTAATTCTTGGCATGAGATTTACCGCCATGAAATAGACTCGTCTTATTCATGACAACTTTAAGTGCCATTAAAAAACATTTTCAATATCTAATTTGGCTTTGTGCAATATTTTGGCAAGTTAAAACAAGTTTATACATCAATGTATATCTGAAAGTATAATGTTTCTTGCTCTTTTACACAGAGTGCTGGTCGGCTAATGCGAGCAATCTTTGAGATCGTTCTCAGTCGTGGTTGGGCACAACTAACTGACAAGACATTGAACCTTTGCAAAATGATTGACAAAAGAATGTAAGTCATTTGAAAAAAAGTTAGCTTAATTTTCAAAATCACATAAATAACTTGTAGTAATGCGCACACAGAATATTTGTAGACATGTAATTCCCCAATTGTTTCTCTTTCTCAGGTGGCAGTCTATGTCTCCTCTGCGACAGTTTCGCAAACTACCTGAAGAAGTTATCAAAAAAATTGAAAAGAAAAGCTTTCCATTCGAGCGACTTTATGATTTAAACCACAATGAAGTTGGTAAGTGGTGTCTGCATGCAGTCCTCACTTAAAATATCGAAGGCTACTACTACTTGCTACTTTTTTACAACATGGTTTAATTTCTCAGGTGAGTTGATTCGCATGCCAAAAATGGGTAAAACTATCCATAAGTACGTACATCAGTTCCCCAAGCTTGATCTGGCAGTTCATCTACAGCCAATCACTCGCTCTACACTTAAAGTGGAACTGACCATCACTCCAGATTTTCAGTGGGATGATAAAGTGAGTTGACCAGCTTTAGATATAATGCATATTATTTATCAGCATTAACAGTTGGTTTGAAGTTTAAGAAGCAGTAGGTAATTTGTCATATTGACTTTTTCTTAGGTACATGGCTCATCAGAAGCATTTTGGATCATGGTGGAGGATGTGGACAGTGAAGTGATCCTTCACCATGAGTACTTCCTGCTGAAAGCCAAATATGCACAGGATGAGCATCTAGTAACCTTTTTTGTGCCTGTGTTTGAGCCATTGCCTCCACAGTACTTTATCAGAGTGGCTTCAGATCGCTGGTTATGTAAGTTATTAGAAAAAGAAACTTAGTGTCTTGTGCTTCTTTTAGATTACAAATGCATTCAAATGTGTTTCTGCTTCATCATTCAGCCTGTGAGACACAGTTGCCAGTTTCTTTCCGCCATTTGATCTTGCCAGAGAAGTATCCTCCTCCAACAGAGTTACTCGACCTGCAACCTCTGCCTGTATCTGCACTCAGAAATGCTGCCTTTGAAAACCTCTACCAAAACATGTTCCCTTTTTTTAACCCAATTCAGACTCAAGGTATTAACTTGAAATGTTTGCATTCATGAGATACTGCTACAGATACAACGCCTCAATTCTGCTTTGGTCTTTTCAGTTTTCAACGCAGTGTACAACAGTGATGACAATGTTTTTGTGGGAGCTCCTACCGGCAGTGGGAAAACTATCTGTGCAGAGTTTGCTATACTCAGGATGCTGCTGCACAATGCAGATGGTCGCTGTGTCTTCATCACACCCATGGAGGCTTTAGCAGAACAAGTAAATTTTTATGAACATATATATTAAAACATTTTCAAAAGTCTGTAATCACTTATTAGATTTAAAGAAACCACCACTATATCTCCAGCTTTTAAACAAACTGGAACAGTGATTGAGGTTTTCTTAAGCTAATCTCAATGTGTTTGTAGGAATGTATATCTGTTCAATGCAAAATTATAGTTCAAATTCTAGTAAATAGCGTTCTGGGAAAATTAGCAGCCGTCATGCTATTTGTGTTTGTTTTTTTAAATTTAAATCAAGGTCATGGCCAGGTGCCAGATTATTTGTACCTATTCAGTAACTGTGCTGTAATGCATGTTCTATTAGGGTTGTACCAGATATTTTGCCATTTTTTACTTTCTTGCACAGTCCAGAAATGACAGCGGAATACGAATTGGCTGGCGCACCATAAGCTTAATTTATAGTTGAGACGTCACGAAGGGTGTGCGCAGACTGCACAGACAGAATTATAAGCAGCAGCAATTGGAAAAAAAACTTTTTAATGTGTGTAATAAAAGGCACGAAAAACATCCGGAAACGAAGATTTCTCACAGTAACATTGATGTCTTTTATAACTAAACATTAGAAAATCAACGTTGGAAGTTCCAAGTTTCAACAGAAACTAAACTTATTTACTGATTCTTGTTTAGTTCTTTGTAATGGTTTGCGAGGTAGGAGGATTGTCACTTCTCTTGAATTCTTCATAGTTGCTATAATGACATTCTATTACAAAATTGATCTGAGTTCTGGTTCTGGTTTCTGACAGACAGTGTTTCAGATTCAGCATAATTCGGCACTATCTGGTTCCGGACATATTTACCAAATTAGGGTCCGAACAAGCCTAGTCTTCTTGTACTGTTAACAATAGTTTATTTTTGGACAGGAAAATTACAATTACATATAATATTTTCAGTTATCATTCATTACAAAATATTCATCCCAGTATTCAGTATTTACACATTCTGATTGGTGCTTATTACTATTTGCCTTCAATCTTTTTATTGCTGCTCATTTTCTGTTGCTCTGTAGGTTTTTATGGACTGGAATAAAAAATTTCAGGGCATCCTTGCTAAGAAGGTTGTCATGCTTACTGGTGAGACTAGTACTGACCTCAAGCTACTAGGAAAAGGAGACATCATCATCAGCACACCAGACAAGTGGGACATTTTGTCCCGCCGATGGAAACAAAGGAAAAATGTCCAAAACGTCAGTCTCTTTATTATAGATGAGACTCACCTTATTGGTGGCGAGAATGGGGTAAGATATCTGATCATAACCTCAGCCCCCCTTGAAACTGTCGTGTTTGCAAAGTGTATGCATTTTGAACAGGGGTGTTCTTTCTTTGTATTAGCCTGTGCTGGAGGTGATCTGCTCTAGAATGAGGTACATCTCCTCTCAGATTGAGCGCCCCATCCGCATTGTGGCACTAAGCTCTTCACTGTCCAATGCTAAAGATGTGGCCCACTGGTTGGGTTGCAGCAGTACAGCCACCTTCAACTTCCACCCAAATGTGAGACCTGTGCCCCTTGAGCTCCACATTCAGGTAAAAACCTTAGCTTGAGTTAAATTGAAGGAAATGTACATATTTGTATTCAATGATAAGTGTTTTTATCTTTGCTTGCTACTAGGACTAACTAATAACTAACAGGATTCAAATATAAAAAGGGAATTCCATAAGAGAAAATGCTTTTTAAGGAACGATGCAAATACCCGGACGGAGACACAAATTCCCTGCCATAACCAAAAAAGCAACACATGTAATAAACATATAGAGACTAGGGATTATGAAAAAAGTTTGACCTATATTTCGTCATTGACGCTTTAAACATGCATTATTCTATAGAATAGTGACTTTATGCTTTTTATTTACTTCCAAAAGTTGTGTAGCGTTCGTTTTCCAGCTATGAACATAAACCTAAACTAAATTCACCACTTGCCATTCAATAGATCCTGCTGTTGTCTGCTAATGTTTCAGTTGCTTTGACTTGTAGCTTGTAGCTAAGGCAAGTGTTAGAAGAGGCATGTGCATATTCCCTTCACCACCGCAAAAAAGTACAATACCACTGCTGTAAAAAGTACAACATTTGATCTTGAATTAATTCACCACACATTCACACTTTTTGTGTTTATTAGGGTTTTAATATGAGTCACACCCAGACCCGTCTACTGTCCATGACTAAACCTGTGTACCATGCCATCATGAAGCATTCTCCAACCAAACCAGCGCTGGTGTTTGTGCCCTCTCGCCGCCAGACTCGTCTCACTTCTATTGACATTCTGACATTCTGCGCTGCAGATGTGGTGCCACAAAGGTATTTCTTATTATATTTCTTAAGTTAAAGGACATGTCTTAGTTTGAGCTAATTAATTAGTGTTCATGTCAACCGTTTAGGTTCCTTCACTGCTCTGAAAAGGACCTGGCTCCATTTTTGGAGAAGCTTTCTGATAATACATTAAAGGAAACACTTTCTAATGGTGTGGGCTATCTGCATGAGGGACTATCTCCCACAGAACGCAGGATTGTTGAACAGCTGTTTAACTCTGGTAGGTTTTTATTTAAAAATAATAAGTTTTATAACACTTTTTTGTACAAGTAATTAAATTCCTGATTAAAATACTGCTCAAATTCATTTGAAAAAAGCAGCAGCTTCATTGGCTTCCCATCACATATCGCATAAATTATAAAATACTCCTTCTAACCTTCAATGCTCTACATAATCTTGCCCCTTCATATCTTTTTGACCTCCTTCATACTGCTACACCTGTCCGTAACCTTAGATCTTC
>JAOTRQ010000024.1:1209536-1222960 GCA_028565875.1 Hoplisoma paleatum
CGCAATTTTGAGTGGATTACACTTATCCTCATAATGAATATTAAAGTCACCAACAATTAAAGCTCTTTTAGTTGATATAGGGGTTACATCTTTGAGTGACTATGGAAAAGTGATGATTCCAACACTCATGAGTGAAAGCAAAGGTTAACCCGAGAGATTTTTTTTCAATTCAGAAGATATTTAAAAAATATTAGTTTGACTAATTTTGACAACTGGTTAAAAATTCAAACAAGATTCAAGCAATGAAACGAGGACTGTGCCATGAGGAAAGACTATTTAATGCACATAAGTGTAGTTAATTTTGACTGACATGACAAAAGCAAATGATAATATTAATAAACAAAGAGAATTGTCAAGAATCAACTGATGTCTGTCCCAAAGCATTTGCAATTTGTTTGATGAAATGAGAAACTGCTAGTATGAGAAATGCACCAAAGCAATTGAGAAAAACTGTAAAGGCAAACTCACCATGTCTGTCATATTCAAAGACCAACAAAAAACTTTATTTCATGTTTAAGTCAATGTTAAGGAATGACAGTCTGACATCAGTCGTCCGCCAAACATTTTCATCTCATCTAGCCCTCTTTACAAATGTTTGGACACCCATGGTTTAAATCAAATATTTAATTTTAAACTACAATGAATGTAATTAGTTACTTTTCACATTTTAAAGCTGTTGTTTAAACAACACAACAAAAAGAACAACCAAAAGATATTAACTGCAAAATGATCAGTCTCTTGAGTTTTTGCTGTCATACACTGGACTCTACTAAACGTGGCCTTTAAGTACAATTGTTGGTATTATAGTCATAAGTGCCAAAAAACTCTGATCCATGTGAGAAGTGAAAATTGAGCCGTCAGTTTGAGCCAACAAACTGCATAACTAGTGTGATAGAAAGTATCTTGCAGTGTTTCTTGCACCTGATTTAACATTTTCTTTTATTGTGAAATATTTCATATACTTGAATCCTTATATATCAGGCAATTACAAAAACATTTTGATGCCTGTTGTACTAGAATTTTTATGTTTATCATTTTTAAAACTGTCCCTACCATCATTACTATATTTTAGTGCTGCTTGGTGAGCAACTATGGGAAGATATCTTAGCCATTTTCCACTTCTGCCCCATATAAACTCTGATGTTCAATATCAATCATTGGCTACTGCAGCACACTGACCTATCTATCATTCATTTGGCCTTCAGGAAAAGGTAACATGGCCCAAGCAAATCTTTGTTACAAAAATGGCAGCATGAACTGTCCATTGTTTTCAGTACCTTGCAACACCTGCTCACCCTTTACCTCTCACATTATGCACAGATGAGGAACTACCCACATGCTATGTTCCCCCAAGTGACTTAGTGTGCCACCTTTATCCTTTTCTTTTGCAAACCCTACTACTCACCCCACCCCCTCTCTCTATGGGTAAGCAGGTAATCATGAGCTGTCACAGAAAGGTGACCCATTAATGTGATGGATACGGTGTGAAAAACAAATGGTGTGAAACGTGTGGATTGCTGTCCTTACTGCACCTTGGCCTTTTGTTCTGTCATATCAATATCCACACAGGGCCTCATTACAGCAGTGCACTACACAATAAGTGCTGCGCCAGGGTCAGGCACCCGATGCCATGATCTCCCTTGCCTTCATGCTTCTCCTCTTCTTCTCCTCCACCACTTCCTTCGAGGATTGACAGTTAAGTAAGAAGCTCCAGCTATTGTCTGGTGTATATTTGTCCATTTAGGAAAGGTGATGTGCCCCTGAATGGTCAGAACACATAAAAACAGCAATGGTGATCTGTGATGTGATGCATCTGTATATATATATATATATATAGAAATTCAGTGCCATATTTGAGTGCGAGAGGGGGTGTATAGTTATATAAGTTCTTTAAGGTGCGAAAGGATAGGATCATGTAAAATTGTAAAAATAAAAAAGAATCTTATATTTAATAAAAGAGGAGCCCTGTATTATCTAAATCTAAGGGCCCTTGTTCTTGAGTGCAAATTATCTTACTTAAAAAGATGAGAAAAGGCTGTAATTGACATTATAAGTAGACCTCAACTATGAGAGACAAATTGAGAAAATAAATTTAGAAAATCACATTGTCTGATTTTTAAAGAGTTCATTTGCAAACAATGGTGGAAAATAAGCATTTGGTCAACTACAAACAAGTAACATTTTTGGCTTTACATTCTTTAAGTGGCTCCACTGTCCTCCACTTATTACCTGTATTAATGACAACTGTTTGAAATTGGTAACAGTATAAAAGACACAGGCCCACAACACCTAATAGTCACACTCCAAATTCCAAAATAGTAAAGACCAAAGAGCTGTCAATGGACACCAGAAACACAATTGCAAACCTGCACCAGGCTGGGAAGACTGCAAATGCAATAGTTAAGCAGCTTGGTGTGAAGAAATCTACCGTGAAAATGGAAGACCTTCAAGACCACTGCTAATCTCCCTCAATCAGGGGCTCCACACGGGATCTCAGTTCTGGGGTTAGAATGATCACAAGAATGGTGAAGAAAATTACCGGAACCACACGGTCCTTGTAAATGATCTGCAGAAAACTGGAACCAACATTACAAATGCTACCATCAGTAGCACACTACGCTGCCAGGGACTTAGATCTTGCGGTGCCAGACGTGTCCTCCTGCTTAAGCCAGTACATATCTGGGCACGTCTGAAATTTGCCAAAGAATTTGGATGTTCCAGAAGAGTATTGGAAGATTGTCATGTGGTCAGATGAAACCAAAGTAAAACTGTAAGGCATAAACACAACTTGTCATGTTTGGAAGAGGGTGAAAGCTGAGTTGCATCCAAATAACACCATACTATCTGTGAAGCATGGAAGTGAAAACATAATGAAAACTTGTGGGTGAAAACTTGCACAATCTGTGACAGTTTTAATACTTGTAAATAAAATAAATACTGCTAAACACTGCTTGTACTAACTAAGCTGGGCATGCATGAGATGTTTGGGGAGCTGGCTGTCAGATGTGTGAACTGCAAGTCTGACCCATTTAGTTTGCACCTTGGTATATATTCCTGGCATATGCGAGTGCTGAAATATGAGAGGTGGAGTATGCCAAAGTTTCAATGTTTGAGATACTTGGCATGGTGGGCAGGTAGATGTTTCATGTTTCACTGGCAAAGAACAGTCGCAAGAACAGGCTGACCTTAAGCTTGGTTGACATAATAGGCTTTATCTATCCCAGACATTGTGGCTTATTCTGCAAAAAGCTTTTCTGGTCCTTGCAATTCCAGTTTTTGACTTCTGCATTGATGTTGACTAAGCATGAGAGCATGCTGCCCAAGTAGGTTAAGCTGTTGACTAACTTCAGGTTCTGGCCATTCACAGAGATCTATGCTTCCTCCAGTGGTTGTGGTGAGGATGATGAGGCTGAAATTTCAGTTGCATGCTGACATTAAGCACATAATTTTTCACAAAAAAACACATTTCCCAGACAATGTTGTTGTTGTCATAGCTTTTAGTTACTTTAGGTTGAAAATTCTGCCATCCAACCAATATCTTATCTCTATTCAAATATGGCTGTGGTGGGAGGTATCTTTTATCCTGGCACAGACGATTATATTGAAAATCATGATATAGGTCATTGGTTATTTAGCTAGGCTTTATACACTTTTCCATAATCAAGGACATTTTTCCATAAGTTTATGCAATTTCAGTTGCACTGTAGACTGTACAAAATCTACAGTATTTCTTGAGAGAAAGGCTAATTTTAATGTGGGACAGAATGTGGTTGAGGATCACAATGGCCAAGAGCTGGCCAGCTACGGAGAGGAGGGAAATTCTTCTGTAGTTGGTGCATGACTGGCATTTACCTTTCCTTATTTACAGTGCTTTCATTTTATACCAACAAACTTAAATAGATGTTATTGGTTTTTTTGTAAAACACCAACCTAAACTAACAAGTAATTGTAAAGTGAAAAGAGCATGATGCATCGTTTTTTTTTTATTCCACCTACAATATCTAATATCTAAGTTTTGCACATACAGAGGCTGAAATGTTTGGCCATTCTTATTTGCAAAATATATCAAACTAAGTTAGTCTGGATGGAGAGCATCTGTGAAAAGTTTCACAATATTTCACAGAATCTCAATGAGATTTAGGTCTGATTGGGTCATTTTATTATTGTTCCCCTGATCCCTGCTGAAAAAAAATTATGATTCTCTCACCACTATGTTTCATGGTTGGAGTGTTAGTTTTTCACCAGACACAGTGAGTGTTCACTAGATTGCGTAAACAGGTGTTTCACTACATACGTTGTGTTACAATGCGGAGGATGTGTCCCACTGTGTGTAAAAAGCACAGTGATGAAAATGTATTTTAAAATTTAAATAAAAAAATGTGTAGGCACTGCTAGCCTCAGTTTTAATTAATTTGGTTATGTCAACTTTGTAACATGTAGCATTTGTAGCATACACATTGCATGCACCTAGAGTGAGCATTTTTCCTTTTGATTGACTGTTTCAATTGCTTTCGATTGTTTCAAGGGTACGTGCCTGCTGAACATTGTCTGAATATTTTTGGAGTCAAATAGTTTGCTTAATTGGCATGAAACAATATGCACTGCAAAATGTGTTATATTTAGAAACATAAAATGAATATAAAAAAAAAGAAGTAATGATTTTTTATTCTTCTGTAAACACAATCTGTGCAGTGAAATACACTTTTATGAACACTAGTGAACATACATAGAAGCCAGCAGTTAGCTCAAGTGCTATAGCCATGGCCCCCAGGGAGCAATTATTGGTTAGATGCATTGGTAAAGGGTTCTTCAGTTGTGACATGTTGACTCTCGGAATTAAATCCGATCATAAGCTCTGCTCTTTAACCACCAGGCCACGACTGCTTCTATAGTTTAAGTAATAGTTAAAATGCTGTGAAAATTGATGGTTTCATGTTGTTCAAAAAGTGACCATATTGCGAATTGTAAAAAGTTTCTGATCTTGGGCTTTATTGTCTGTGTTGCATGCGATTGTGTGTTACAGAGATCATCTAAAAAAACCATTGCTTTGTTTTCTGTTTCTTCTTGGTGCTTTAAAGTGCAAGAAAATTACATTGATTCAGGAGTGGAGCGGTTGTGGCAAATTTTTGGTATTTGAGCTTCCATAAAACTTGAAGCAGACTGAGATGTGGTAGGGGAAAGAAGGGGGCTGCACAGTGTCTGAAATAAAATAAATCTTATCATATTAAGCACAATCCTCATGTAAAGATCCTTGGTCACTGGGACATGTAGGCCCTGTAAACGAATTTAGAAGGAAATGTTGAATTGTTATATAAAGATTCCATTAGGGCTCTCAAACTAAATTTGAGACTGATTTAATTTTGTATTTGTCCTCAATAAACATTTTAACTATAATGCAAACATTTGTTTAAAAACAATCAAATATGCTGCATGTGTTGTACTAGTTGAATCTAAAAAATGACTCATCAATGTCTTAGGAGGATCAACATGAAGGAAAATTGGTATGCTAATTGTATACTAATTGCATGCTTTAGAAGTTTCTAACAATATTTTTTAATTTAATGATTAAAAATCTTAGTGATTATGTAAATGCATAAAATGACATTAAAATAACATTATTGACATTTAAATGTTCCTTATTAATGTTTCTAAATTATTAAAACAGTTTTATTAAAGTATAAGATATATATTTTTAGTTGTAGACACCTTTATTTAAAAGCAAGAATAACCTACTAATGAGAAATACACACCCCACAAAGATAGTTATATGGAGCTGTGTGTTACTTGATAATAATATGTTTGGGCATCTGTTTGCAGATGCTGTGGTTATTAGAGCTTGTCTCTACTACCACAGAAACACTTTTGGTCATCAATGGTGGGCCATGGCAATTACTGGTTATCATAATCAGCCATGCATTAGTTATTCATGCACTGCGTAGAGGCGCCTCAGGGGTCACATGCTCACTCTGTCTAATAACCTGTCTTAAATATTAAAGAAGAACATGCAGAGGGGAGAACATTAACATGGCTATCAGACCTGTCCCAGTCAGCCTCTGTCTACATGCTTGGCCAGGGTGAAAGAAAATATTTGAGAATATAGCTTTCATTAATTGTAGTGGTGAAATGGAATTATAAAAATTTACTGTATATAACTCCACCTGAATACAGAATTTGGTCTTGCTGATTTATAATCGAGTAGTAAATAGTCTCAATGGGATAAATGACACATACAACCCATAGAGATGCAGCACTGGTCATACAATAAATATTGATGTTATCAGCTTCCTCTGTCTTTATTGTTATTTCAGATATTACTGAATTTGTGTGGGGAAAACTGGCCATGTTTATTTTTCACTGAATTAAGGCCAGTGAGCACCCAGTCTAAGCAGAGCATTTAAAAGCTAAAATTGCTTGAATACAGCAAGTAATTTATAGACTTTTTTCAGTTACAGAGTACAAGCACGTTTTAGTTAAAGCTACAGTCCAAAAGATTTTTCCAATGTAATGATTTAAATTAAGGACCGTTTTATTTCTTAGTGGGGAAAAAACAAAATAGTAATCGAAAGTACTGTATAAGTGTGGTGGTGTGATTGTCCATGTACAGTCTTATATATATATTCATTTAATAAAATATTATAGCATTTTAAACAATTTGGACGTGTAGGTTTTCTTGGTAAATATCTGGCCAGGTCACAAACCTTTATGTCTCTTGCCAGACACATATCTAGAAAAAGAAAATCTGGCTAGTTTGTGATTACTGCACTCATACAGGATCAATAGTGCACCAATGAAAATGTACTAGTCTGCTCAGTAAGTCACTATTGGAGCAAAACAACTAAAAGCGGCAAAATAAAATTCACTTCTTACAAATAGACCTTGCAAGCTAAACAAGAACATGACAAAGTTCTCTGCTTTTATTAAGTGACAAGAGCTTGAGGACCTAAAAGAAATGTTTTACTGGACAGGTAAGATTTTTTTTTTAGTTCTAGCTATTAAGCCAAACAGCCAGGGTCACCGCTGTGGATTTTGTACCAAAGTTTACTGTGTAGCATGTTAGCTGTTAGCATGTTAAGTTCTGTATATTTGCCTTGGTAGCTTGAACCATAACAAATCTAAAGTTCTAAGGTAATCTAATGTTTCTTTGTTTATGATATACATCTGCTTATACAATACAAATACAATACAAATATCCAAAAATAATTGCATTTTTATTTATACCGATCAGCAGCCGATGATGTCTGGCAACACTGACTTATTCTTTAGAATAATGCACACTTACAATATATGAAACACATCTCACGTTGAAATATTATTCCACTATATTCCATTATTGTGCTTTAATATTTTATTCTAAAATATTTTTTCCTCTATATTCTTCAGTTGTTTGTGGAAAACCTTAGGTAGTTTGTCTGCATATGTCAATTTGGTAGATAATACTGTAGAATAGTATTTTGGTTATACTCATTATGTATTTGAACTGTGTTTTTTATTTAGATATTTATAATATTTAATATCAGTTGTACTTTATTTTACTTCACACATTTGTGGTGTTTATTTGTGATAAAATGCTGTATGCTAGGAATAATTAAATGTAATAAAGGTCAGTACTTTTTGTTTTAAGTTTTCACAATTTCTAAATTTAAATAGAAAAACGAGTACAGTAAGTCAATTGCATATGAGTTGACTGTGCTGCAAATTTTAATTATACATACATTATATTCCAACTTTAATTTTACTATATTGCATAACATAAAAATTCAGACGAAAGTAAATTATTTTTTGCATTGATGGATGGATTCTTGGAAACATTTTATATAAAATATAACCAAAATATAATAATATCAATCAAAATACACATAATTAACAGTATGAAATGTAAAATATACATTTAACCCTACAGTTCATCATAGCAAGATCCTTAGGACAGCATAATGTGCAGTGCTTGTGTAAACAAGATGGAAAAAAGGAAGTCCTCATTAAGAACTACAGCTTCCCAAATTGAACAAATGCACAATTCATCACATACCCCTCCCCAGCCACTAGAATCAGGAAGGCTAGCTGCACCAACTAATGACCTGGAAATAGTTCCTTTAGGCTTCTTGTAATGATGTGGGTGCTTGGGATTCCTGTTTTTAATTTGCTCCTTAAGGAAAAGCAATCCTCTGTGGCAAGTGTTCATTATAAAAAAGCTGGTTTGTAATGGCATATGTGAAAAAGAATGAAATGAAAGGCAGACTAATTTGTGGCTTTATGAATGTCTGGATCATTTTGATTCCTTAAAGATTTTTGTATTCATTTAGAATTTTACAAAGTGTAAACAATTGTATACATACACTATAATAAGTATAGAGATTTATAGTATTTATTTAATAAATCTGGTAATTCTGTGAACTGAACTGGAAGCCCATCATTATGGCATGCTTAAATTAATGTCTGGTAGCAATGGATATGTACTGGAGTAATGAAACCTCATGAGAAGAAAGATGCCTTTAAATATACCCTCATGCTACATACTTAGATCTCTTTCCAGCATACAAATGAAATACCTATAGGACAGCCTAGTCACATAAATAGAGACTGCATGCTTAAATTCCTTCCCTGATAGTGATATATATTGTAACAAGTTCCAAAAGCCAGTCTCAACAACTGAAGATCAGAATACTGCTGCCCCTCCCACCAGGTGGAACCCATGTAGCTCATTCGGGCTAAGCCAGGTTGGGTACCATGGATAAGTGTCTGGCCAACACACAATTGCTGACGAATTTCTACCACAGGCCTGGCTTCCGGGTAGGGTCCCAATAACCATAATTTGTGTAGGGTACACTGACCCCTTTACCACGATAAGGTGTTGATCTATGGATGCATCAATGCTTTTCTAAATAAATTATCAGATGAAAATAAACATGCAAACAAATGTAATGAAATTCTAAAAATGAATCAGACTGAAAATCTCATTTGTGCTGAGTCTCTCATCACTTAATTTTACACTAAACCTCTTTAAAAAACCCATGTGTCACTTGAAGCACTGACTGCTATTAATAATTCAGAATGTAATTATAAACAATGCAAAAAAAGTACATTGACATCACTCTGGTACTCCACATGTATATTGTACTTTTATGTAAGATCTGAAAATATGTTTTAAAAAATGAAATTAAGTAAACTTCTCAGTTAGGACTGGCCTTGTCCCTTCTTATTCCGAAGCATGATCATTGCATCTTTTTTTACTGTAATGTCATTACTATTTTCATTTCACACATTTATAATGCACTCATTTCACTTGAAAAAATAACACACTACCATTAAAAAGGCAATCCGTATAGGAAAACATTGACTGACTAATGAACAGAATAGTCAACATAGATTTTTTTTTCTAATGCAAAATGTGACTTTCATTAAAGCATAGGAAAAAATGTCTATTTAGATTGTTTTCCCACAAATAAAATACATGAATACTTTGGATTGTAATTAAAAAGGTTTATAAGTATGAAAACATAATCCAGTGCTGTTAGTTTGTCCTAAAGTGTACAAACACTGGGGATACAGGATGAATAACATGCATTGTAAAATGCATTGGCTAAAATTGTTCAACTTTAATATCTAAATTTTATTTAATTTATTTAATTTAAATAATTTAATTCAATTAGCTAGTTATTTTGACTTTTCTCTTAAAGTAATTTTGATTATATTCTTTAATTTAAAGCAGTATTAACATATAATAGGAAAATACATTTTGATTGCCTTTCATTCTTGTCATGTTTGTTGTATTGTCATTAATGTACTAAATGAAATTAGTTTCCATCTTCCAGCTGTTCCTCTACAGTCTTCTAATTAATACAATGGGAGACGTATCTTGGCTTAGTAAGGGGAGAGATTTCCAGCCATCACCAAATTCAAATTTTCCAAGCTTGGCTAAACGATATTTTTGTGCACACTTGCCTAATGCTTAGATTCGTGTTGATAGTGGTGGATTATTCATTACCGACTTCATACAGTAACATTATTGTTTGTTTGTTTCTGTCTTATAGAACAAAACAGCCTGGTATTTTAGGTTACATAATAAACTGTTAAATTAAATTTTATATTTCTTTGATGGCCAGTTGAAGCCTTTTCAAATAAAGTAAATATACAAACTTCTAAAACGTTTGTGTTGTAGTTGTTCTACTATTAGGAACAGCACATTTAATAAATACAAAACCATATTACATTTGAAAGATTTAAGCTCTCATATTCTCACATAATGTTTTTTTTGTGAGAAATAACTAGTAACTACATGCACAAACTTGTTTGAAATAGAGCTATGAATGAATCAATCTTATTTATTGAGCCAGTGTACAAAACAAATTGCCTTCTATTTCCAGTTACATTGACTGCTTGTTTCAAAACTATAGAAGAAAACTAGAAGGAAACCCATGCAGACACAATGAGTATTACCCACTGAGCCAACCAAAGAAAACTCTTTTCATAAGACTGTTATGATGCAAGAAAGAAGACTAAAACCGTGGCTTACCAAAAAACATAATACAAGTTTATTTTACAATCTACTGTAAATAAACCTGTAAATGAACAAAAACAATCAGAGGAAAATTCCTTTCTGTCTTTTAACTTGACTTGGGTGGTGTCCAGCCTGAAGGAAACTAAACTAGTCACTTGAATCCAGCTGTATGTACCTAAGTGCCGGTGCGGAAGATACCTTGACGCTATACACAGATGCAAACAGAATAAAGGTAATTGTGTAAATACCTTGGGGCAAAGGCACCAAAGACAGGTCTACACTATAACATGAATTGCACAAAACTTGCCAGGCTTCCAAAGCTTCAGGAATGAACAATATGGCAAACCCTGTCTGTCGCAATGACTACACATTTTTACTTGCTCTACTGAGGGTACCCTAGGACAAGTGTGTGGAGGTATAGTGCCACTCAGCTCCAACCAACAGCGTGCAAACTGAAAGGAATTCATTTGATTCCCGACACACAGGAAACCTCAGACACTGATCAAAGGTGCTGGCATGAGAAAAGTGTGCCGCAAACCACTGTACTGAGCGCACCATGCTCAGATGACATTCAGCGTGATCTGGTGCAAATAATGTAGAAGGCTCTGCACCAGCTGTCAGGAACACCCCCTTGATGTAGCGTCTTCCCAGCGGAATGCAGTGATTAGCAGATTCTTTCATAAAAGCCCTGCCTGAAACACGATCTGCAACATTCACGTGCTTCAGAGGCAGACTTTAATGCAGTACACCAACCTAACCCATACAAAGACTAGTACATTTAAATAGAGATGTTACAATGCCCGACCAGACTATTACAAAAGCAGTTCACATGTGCCATGATTTAAATTGTTAGTTCATTTAGGACTATTTATAATCCTTAAAGGTTTATGCACTGGTGTTACTCACCTCACCTGGTTAAATGTTTTTTTATGTAATGAAAATGTAATTTACATTAATTGTTTTGGATTATTAGTATCATCATATACTTCAATCACTATTTAAATAAATAAACAAATTTCATCTAAAAAAATCATATTGCCTCATGGGTGTTTTGAATAGATTGTTTCATCGCAAGATACTACACATAACACATAATATTTTGCTATTAATGTTTCTGCAAACTACTATGAAATCCGGTTTCCATGTCTGTGCATAATTTTTATTAGCTAATTGTATGATACCTTTTATTTACAGATAATTATGAAAATGATGCTAATACTTAGATTTGACCTTTTTTTACCAGGTAAGTGCACCACCAATTGCACATGCATGAAACACAATCCTTACATTTGTAGATATTTATGCTAGCTTGCCCACTAGATATTTCAGCACAGGGGACACATTTTATTGCATATACAAAAATATAATGTAAAGCAAGAGACATATAAAAGAAGCCACATTATAACCCAGAACTACTCCAAGAACACTGAACTAGGCTAAAGCTAATAGCTATACCCCTTATCACCAATTATTTTGTCACAGGCCACATTTAATGATCACCACAAAGGCAAAGACTATTTTCTTGTAAGTAGTAGTAGTATAATTAAGTAATTAGGCATTAACTGATCTGAGTTTCCATTCAGTGTAAGAACTGGCAAACAACAGTGATGTGTTTATGTTTTGATTGCAAACCACTGGGTGAGCTCTTGCAGGCCTGATTTAGCCCATGGGTTGCCTATTAGGGAATGATATGCTATGCTAACAAACTTGAACTCGAGTGACAAGGCACTACTCGACGCAGAAAGAAAATGGTGAATCAACTACACATTTTAAAGTAATACTAGAGCAATGCTCCATGGTCCTCAAAATTACAATGCACATTACTGCTTGATAACTATAGCGAATAATATACATCTCAAAAACATGCATCTAAACTAAGCTTGCAATATTGCTTACTCCTCATGTTGCTCCAACATCTCAACATGAGCCTGGGTAGCTTAAACCAATACAATAATTGCACAACAAGAAATAAAGATGACCATGATTAAGGTGGGAGCTAATCAAAAATCAGTGTGAGAGCGGACTAGAACAAACAATATACAAATGTCAGTGTGCTCCGAGTCAGGCAAGGCTGAAGCTGTAACTGTCATTGTCATTAATAATGTTTTTTATTTTTTATTTAATAAAGATATACTGCCAATTTCTGACCATCCTACAGGGTTAGATTATCAAAGAAATCAAACAAAACCTGATTTTAAAACTTTTCTAGTTTGGCATGCAGCTCTCAGCACATTAAACAACAACAAAAATATATTATGAACACTGCTAGGTTGTTTTATTACATCTTACAGTTTTTGATTTAATTTGTTTTCTTCACCAGCTTTCCTTAGTGCCTTCTTCCTGCCTGTGAAGATGAGGTTTATATTGATGAGCTGGGCCCTAATATTGATTTCCCATCATTTTTGCTGTGGACATTTTCTGGTCTATTATACTACACTTGCAGCATATTCCCACAGCAGTTGTAAACTAGATATATGGACAGACTGACCTTGGCAATATGGAGATAATGAAATATCCTTAATGATCTTTGGGAAAGATTTTAAAGGCAGCACTATAGACTGCCAGCACAAGTACAATAATAGTTAGTGATGGCAGCACTGATATTTTTTTTCAAAGCCACAGCTAAAAAACTGCAACGTGCTATTTGTCTTTAAATTCTAACTCAAAGTCTTTTATTGGTCAAATATTTTAACCAACTTTGGAAAATTAATAACATAAATGCTTATAATATCTTTTTATATACGGCAATTAAATTAGCATGTAACAATGTATCTACACACAATGTGCAACATGTATTTATGTACATAATATAATATACATTTATATATGTCACAACCGGTATGTAAAGAATGTTCTGGAGACGTAGATGCGAAAACAATGGAGGTTTTATTGGAATAATGCAAGGCAGAGACAGTAGGTTGCAGGGGGA
>JAOTRQ010000024.1:1234328-1247839 GCA_028565875.1 Hoplisoma paleatum
TGTGTGTGTGTGTGTGTGTGTGTGTGTGTGTGTGTGTGTGTGTGTGTGTGTGTGTGTGTGTGTGTGTGTGCTTCTCTCTCCCTCTCATACTAAATGTAAAATTTCTATTAATTTCTTCTTATTTTAACTACTCTGAGTTCCTTCAGGTAAACTGTCTAAACTGTATTTCCACTAATATTCCACTTTTTGTGGAAAGTGTAAAGGTGTACTTCAGAACTGAATTGCCCCCCCCCCTTCACTTTTTCTGCATATGCCCTTGTTCTGCAGAGTATGTTTATGCCCTGAGTGTAGAGTCTGGGTCCGTTGTGATTTATCATGCATTGGGTGTCATCCAATGTCAGTGTCTGTGGCTGCATCTGCTCTGTATAAATCTTTACTCTGCCGTCTCACAGGGCCACTACCAGCCCTGGTTATATCAGAGTCAGCCGGCACAACACTGAAAGATATTGTCTTTTTGATTGTTCAAATGGCAATTACTTTCCCGCTGTTAATTTCAGTCTGTGCCCAGCGACGGTGCTACCTGCCGAATCCCGGCGAGAGATGTAATCAGGCGAGGGCCGCAGAGACACGGTGTGTGTGACAGTGTGATTTTCGAGTGTGTGCTTAGCAGAGTTCCTGGGTGACAGGATGAAGTGCCTAACGTTGTTCCTCTGGGTATTGGGCTGCTTGTACCCAGCTGTTGCACACAACCCTTTCTTTACCTATTTAGCACTTAGTAGACATTGTGTTGAAGCTAGCTGTGAGAGAACTCATCAGACTGTTTGGATTGGACGAGCTCTCCACTTTACGCTTTCAAATTGGCTGCCAAGCAACCTTCTTTATATCGAACCTAACAAAAAATACACTTTTTTTAAATTGATAACCAAAAATCAGACTGATATTCAACATTCTGATTATTTATAGAAATGGACTACCACTAATAATGATTTTTTTTTTTAAGTTTATTGCTTTCTAGTATCATGTTCTCATGTTAGCTTGCAGTCAGGTGCACCGATATCATGCCAAAAAAATCTTACCTTATAGAAAAAGTCTTATAAAATAATCTTATCTTATAAAAAATCTAAAACAGTGGTGCCTTTATTTACAATCATTTTTATTTATAACATAAATTGCACAGCAGCAGTTCTAGTTCTTTAGGGCTTTAGTAACAAGACAGTTCTAGTTCAGACCCTGATATGCAACCAGTGTTGGGCCCTTGAACAACAACTTAACCCCCGGCCATTCTAATGGCTTACTTTAATGACCCAAGCTTTCAATGGATTGCATTGTACTGTGCATGTGTGTATGTTAGTTATGTAACGATATTTGGATCATTCTTTAGTATCAATGATTTTTAAAAGGTGAATTGATATTCACTTTAAAACACAGTGCAAGAGGGAATTGCGAATGATGAGGGGACATCAACTCGGACAGCCAAAGCTTAGTGTTCAGGAAACATGCTTAGTAATCTAAAAGATGCTGACTCGAACCACTTTAATGCTGCTGTTGGGCCCTTGAGCGAGGCCAATATTTCGTTAAACTTTTTTGCTGGGATGCAAAGCACCATGTTTGCGTTGATTTCTTCTTTGGCTTCCATTACAGAACGTTTTATGTCCTTGCCTTTCTCATACTGGAAATTTCAAACTGTCTGCGTTTACTTCTCTATCTCCATCTTTCACATTTTCTATCTCTTGCATTCTTTCTGTGTTTCTGTCTCTCTTTCTTTCATATATGGTGACAGATCACCTGCATCTGAGACCCTGGTGTTCTTGCCCGGCGGTCCGGCCCCCTCTCATTAATGCCCATACCGGTGCGAGGGCCATATGGCAGCGCAAGACAAATAACGCCAGAGCCCAGCCATCACTTCTGCTGACAGAAATGCAGCCCACCGCACTATTTTGCCTCATCCACTCCGCTCTGCGTGCCTCCTTCTCCTCCTGCGTCCTTCAAAAACCCACCACTGATACGCTAACCAACACGCTCCTCTTTCTCTCCCCCTTTCCTCAGCTCTCATCACCTCTTGTATCCCTTTTTTACTTCTCATTTCCTCTCCCTTCCTTCTCTGTCATGTACGTTCTTACCTGGTGATCTCCCCTTTCCAGTACGGGTGTGTGGAAAAGCTCTCGTGTCCAGTCTAGATCATCAGAGCCTGCGTGTTGGCACACGATCATTCATAAAGCCATTATGAAAACTGTGGAGTGTGATAAGACCTGCTACACATTGTGCCGGTCTAGTGATGAATACGAGCATTAGCACCTGCATAGCAGACCTGAGTGAACCACTCAGTCATACCCACTGTGCTACGACTCTTCTGATCACATTCTATAAGATCATCTTATATTAATTAAGGTTTTCATTTAGGTCATCAGCTTATTAAGACACTCAGCAGCAGAAATTTGAACTCTGCGGTTCCATACTCTGGATTGAAACTAGTCGGTTGGGTCTCAGGCCTGGATAAATAGAAAGGTTGAATCAGAAAAGGCGTTAAAACGATGCCAAATCAGTAATGCAGACCAGGAGCTGCTGGACCCCTGATGGGAACAGCTGAAATGATTCACATCTGCATTAGATTGTGAATTTTTAGTTAATGACAAATGGACCGTGAGCCTGCAGTCTGCAGTAAACATAATGAGCCACTAGATGGCTTATTAAGCATTCCGTTGAAGTGGTTATCTTGCTGTGTAATGAAGGCTGTAAGGAAGAATTAGATTGGTAGTACTAAGCAAAGTGAAACAATGAAAAGTAACAATTAAGTTTATTGATAACGTAACATAGTGTTTAATTACATTCAATAGTAAATTGTATAATTAAGTGAGATTAGAAGTTAAAAGATTAAGTTGTGTAATGCTGCACGTATTGAAAAATTGTAGCAACCTTGTTTCATTTTCAAGGTCATTAAAACCAGCTAATTTCTTTACGTTCTGTATTCTGTATTATACTGTACATTATTTCTTATTTATAAAGTACATTTTTCTACATTTTCATTTAATCAGGATTTTTGTGGTGCTGGAAATGATTAATAACATTTCCATTTATTTTAATGGGGAAATTTGATTTGATATATGAGCAAATTGAGACACGAGCTGGGTCACGGGACCAATTTAACTTGTAAGGCAGGGCAGGGCATTTGTATATCATCTCATACACAGTGGCAAGTGCTTCACTTACAAAAAAAGTATTTAAAAGCATTAAAACATTTACCATCCCTTAAACATTCCTGGGATTTAGAACCTTGTTTTAAACAACTTTGTAAATAAAATCTTTAAAGGCCAAATCAAACAAAAAATGTGAATATCTATCTATCTATAAGTTTATCGTCCGTTTTCCCAGTTCCTGGGGTAGGACGTTAATGTTTGGAGCAGAGTTTTCCGTCCGGATGCTTTTCCTGACGACAATCACCAGTAAGTGGTGAGAACTTGTGAGACTACTGGACAATTTCACATTTCTGATCAACCTAGTGCATGTTTTTGGACTGTGGGAGGAAATCGGAGTACCTGGAGGAAACCCACGCTGACATGGGGAGAACATGCAAACTCCACACAGAAAGTCCCCAGCCTGACCCGGGAATCAAACCCGGGACTTATTGCTGTGAGGCCACAGTGTTAATTACTCAGCCACCGTGTCGCCCTTGTATGTATGTATAAATGTATATATTTTTTTTTTATTAAATCATTGTCTTGAAGGCTTGAATTTTGTTTAGTAATTAAAAAAAGGAGGAACATACGTTACTTGAAATTGTTTGCTAAAACATTATTTAATAAACTTAATTAAATTAGTTTCAAATGATTTAAACAGACTTTTTCTTTACGTCTTTACTCTTTTTTATGTCTTTACTAGTCATTGATTGCAACGGTCAATAGAATGCTTTGTAGGCAAGAATATTATGTATATCCTTGTCAATATAAATATTCAAATGTGCAACTGTATTTATACCAAAAAACTACGGGATAAGACAACACATTTAGTTGAAGAAAAATACAGCGTGGCTGTATGTGTTACAATTAATCAAAAGTTGAGCTCTTATATTACTGAGAAGCTGGTTCCATCAACATAAATATTGGTCCCATATTCCTTTTAAATCTCTCTCTCTTTGACATGGGACCTCTGTTAAGAGGAGATGAAATTAAGTGTAATAAAAATCCTATTAAGAATTATTATCACCTAACAGCCATTAGTCTAGTGCTTTCTGTCAGCCGTTGATGGATTTCTCACTTAGTTCAATGAATGTTGTAATGACATTGATAAAATCATTGCAAACCAAACACTGTTAACCTCATAGAGGACTGTGCTTTGTATCAACAGTGAAAACTGACTATGAATTTACTTTACAGGTACCTAGTTCATAGGTCAATGCACCCCTGTCTACATCTGCCAGCCAAAGGATATGATACTGGTGATTCTCGTACACAGATCAATATGCTACTGTGTCTGCAAGCCCCAGCTGTCGATCAAGCTAAATTGTATTGTATGGCTTCCCTCATGCTACAGTAAATTCCAATAATAATGTTGGATTTTTAGGAAAAGGATAAAAACAAAACAAAATATTTAAAACGAAATATTTTACTATATTACAAATTGCAAAAATGTTATGGTAATACAAACTACATAACATAACATTACAATATCATGACATTATTTATTACAGTTATTTACTATGGTGGTGTTAAAGAAATGCCATTTATTTTATTATTATTCCCTACATATGTAAAACAGTCCTTTTAATATTGTGAAGACCGATAGTTAAATCTATGCTTTCACTTGTGTTTTAGTTGTTTATGTTATTTTGACCACCCAGTGTATTGGTGATGATCCATTTTAGGTTGTGGTCACAGTAATGACCTTTTTGGTTTATTTTTATTTCTTTAATGCAGATTTGGGGCTTTCACCTTATGCATTAATGGTGACATGAGACAAATGGCAATTAAATTCAAATAAACTGTACATAGGTAAAATAATTGTATAACTGGTTATAATTTTAAATGATGGCACAAATGTAATAAATTATTTCTTTAAATCAATGGTTATTATAATACAGGTAAGGTAAAGGGTTAATTTGCTATGGAACCAAGCAAGCATTATTTATACATTGTAATGAATAATACATTGACTAGTCACCTTATAAATTTTCTAACACAAAGCTAAAACTGAGACTGATTTGAATAGATGTCACAGATGAATACTGCCCGAGTTGTGGCACATCTCCATGTAATATTTTTAGCTGGTGAGTAATAAAGCAATAGCAGTGAATTATTTTATTTTGTTATATATTATATATAATATAGTAATATATTGACAGTTTTATATTGAAATTATAGTGTTACTAAACTAAAACACAAAAAATGTATATTTGTGTAAATACAATTGTAAAATAACATTTTCCCACCACTCCAGTCAGGTTGGTTTAAAATTCTCTATTTATATACTTAAACACGTCATAATATACCCACATTAAATGAATGCTTTTAAAAACACACAATGGGTGGCAGAAAGGTTTCATTTTCATCTTCCAGTCTGTGTGATGGCACCACACTTTATTTTTTTCTCTCCCAGACATCTGAAGGGGGAAAAAATTACATCTCAGTTTGACGAGTGACTAATCAAGGAGCTCGAAATGGTGCTGCAATAAATTACTTCACCGTGAAATAAACCACACAAACATACTGATGATAATAAATGTAAATTATTTCTCAGACGAAATTTTCCGTGGTACATGAGTAATACCAACCATCAGTAAAGAGTCTTCCTTAACATTAATTACAGAAAATGACAAGTGAGCTGACAAGTAGGAAGGCTCATTATCTGCGAACATATTCACAACTTTGCAATTTGCTGCGAAGATGGACTCCAGCTAAATTAATCTCTTTTCTTTGCATGAGCCCCTTCTAATTTTCATGTTATTAACAGGTTTGCAGTATCACTCAGAGCTTGTCAGTCTAATCAGTTTTTTTTCCTCTCTCGTTGCTCATGTTTGCAAAAGGACAGTGTAGTAAAAGTCTCTATAATATGTTCTCCATCTTGTGTCTCAAAGCCCACCTCACTTCAGCTCTATAAGGTCCTTTTTTCATAATAAACATTTAATTATTTCTCTTTTTACTCTTGTTCTGGCAAAGTTTAATTTAATAATAAATACTCTGTTTTAACATAAAAAACATTAAAACAGTACGTTTTAATGTTTAAATTTTAAAACAGTCTCAATATAACCAAATACTTTTGAATATAAGTCAAAACAATGGGGTGGGCATATAAAATTCGGTGAATATTACCAATTTGTAGAAATTGCCTCCTGTAGGGCAGTGATGGCTTAATAGTTAAGATACTGGCTAAGAGGTTAGAAGGATCTGAAAAAGTCCCTTAACACTCAATTGCTCAAAATGGCATTCTAATTGTAAGTCACTTTAGATAAATGTTAACGTTTGATAAATGTAAATGTTTATCCTGTTAGCTGCTTGCATTAGGGGTGATCACATGGTTGATCATGATCCACATTAATGCTTTGGCATGTGTTTATTTTATTCCAGATGCCCTTCTTGGTGCAGTTATTTCTATTTCTGCTATTTCTCAAAGCTCTATTGGCTTGGGTGGCCCGTCGCAGACTGGTGGCAACAGATTTCTGAACTACAGAGTTCATACTTTGTGCCGGTATGCTATTATTCTGCTTCATCTGGACACATTTGTGTAAAAACTACAAATCTCAATACAACAACAAAGCATATCATTATAGGGAATGCAGTTTAACCACAGTTATGACACAAATTCATTAGTTAGTTTACAAAAAAGCTTGACTTAAAACAGTAGGGAACATTTGCACACAATAGCCAATTTTGTGCATGACGATAATATATTTTTATATCTTAATACAACCCCCTAACTGCCAAATTTCTTTATTATTATTATTATTATTATTATTATTATTATTATTATTATTACTACTGCTACTACTACTACTACTACTACTACTACTACTACTACTACTACTAATAATAATAATAATAATAATAATATTACCACTACATCTAATAAAGGAAACTGTATTGCTTTGTGTAAGAAACTGCATGCTCCCATAATGGACATAGCCACAAATGTTGTGGAGTAGTTTTGAAAAATATTGAAAAAAAAAAGGCACCAATTTAAAATCACAAAATGCAACCAGAAAATGCAATGAAATAGCAATACAAAATGTCTTGTGTCGAATACGCTTTCGTTTAAAAATAAAAATTGCAGTAGATGCTAAAAGGAGGAAAATAATTAACCCCCTTTTAATTAATTCTAGCGCACCGTAATATTGTGAGAGTTCGTGTTGCCAGGACTTACTGGTCCTAGTCACATGCCTACACTGAAAGGAAAACAAAAACAACAAAAAAGAAATGCTATTTTCAAGACAAGCACAAGGAAAACTCAGATTAGCGAACAACTTTCAAAACAGGGAGGAGGTAAATACAGATTAGGCAGCGGATACATACAGAATCAAACAAAACAGCTATACCACAGGACAATAAGTACTTAACTTGTTTGGGTTTTTGGGTTTGCTCAGAACACTTAGAGAGCCACTACACACCACGAGGACACCGGACGATTAAACAAAATGAAACTTGCGAGAACTGAACCGGACGATTAAACAAAATGAAACTTGCGAGAACCGACCCGGGCGAAAAATGCAAGGCGAAACTTGCGCGACCCGAACCGGCAATTATATAAAACTAAACTTATAAAACCCAAACCGGGCGATAATGCAAGACGAAACTTGCGAGAACCGAAACGGAAATTACCGGCAATTACATAACACGAAATTTATAAAACCCGAACCGGGCGATAATGCAAGACGAAACTTGCGAGAACCGAACCGGGTGAAAAGGCAAGACGAAACTTGTGGGAACTGAACCGGAAATTATATAAAACTGAATTATGAAACCCGAACCGGGTTATAGGCGCTACAACAGCTAGCCACCGGGAAGAACCGGACAATCGCGGAGGAAATGTCCCCGTGCGCCGCAGTAGATGCAGACCCCCTCCTGGACCCGGAGGGCTCGCTGAGCAGGGGTCACTCTTGGCTGGCGGATTCCGGAACCGATCTCCTCTACGGTCACGCGTGCGGGACGTAGATCGTCTCGGCTCACCGGAGGCAAAGATTGGCGAGACACTGGCCGCGGAGCGTGTTCCTCCCTGGAGCTAGCAGAATTCGCCCTCATTGAAGTAAAGGAACAGGAAGATCCAGAGCGGTCCTCCCTGGAAGCGGAGTCGGAACCGGACCCATCTTGCACTGCCCGACGGGGAGAGGGTAAGTAGCGAAGAGCGGAGACGGAAAGCATTCGTGGAGCCAACGCCAACCCACAGTACTCCAATGGCACCTCTCGGGAAGACGAGGAGTTCGGCATTGGCGAAGTCGCTGACGCCTCTGGACGGCCCCTTGCTTCCCGAAACCCTGGATCCTAACATAACTGGATTCATCTGACATTGCGGCATGGGGATAAACTTGTAAACAACATCAGGTGTGAGGTGAAGACTGGATCAGATGTTAATATGATTTCTGACAATGCCTGCCCAATGACTGCCTCCTTTTAGACGCTTAGGCTTCTCAGGGAATTCTTGATGGAATTGCTTGATGAGTTTGGGGTCCAGGGTGGCTGCATGGGGTACCCAAAAGCATTTTGGGGAACCATGCCTCTGCCAGTCGACTAAGTATTGCACCTGCCTGCCCCTGAGGAGTGAGTCTAGTAGCCACTAGATGGTATAAGCAATTCGGTCAATAATCACTTTGGGGTAGGTGATTCCACAGAAGTTTGATCTGTGACATTGAAATTAGGGTGAATGTACATGTTTTCATGGGAGAAAATTACAGTGGTGGAGATGACCAGAGTGATGGCATATGGGCCGCTGAACCAAGGTGCAAGAGAGAGTGCAGTGGAATAAAGTGGGTCGAGAGCCAGACCAGTTGTGAGTGTCTGGGATCATATCATGGCAGATAGCAGGATCATTGGATGATAGCAGGATCAGTGATGGCCATTCACTTTGCTTTCCATTATGTCTTGGGATTTGATCAGAGAATATTCAGAGAATATTTTTTAGCTGCTTTCAGAGTGGCTACCCAAGCCACTCTGAAAGCAGCTAAAAAATATTCTCTGAAAGCCTCTAAAAAAGCAGATAGTGGAATAGGTGTTAGTGTTAATTGAGTGTTCTATTCACTCAAAAAGCGGATTGGAACTCCTGGTTCACTCTTTCAATTTGGGTATTGGACTATGGATGTAATCTGGAGGATCGGCTGACCCAGGCTCCAAGGCTGGTATAGAAGGCTTGCCACATGCTAGACAAAAACTGGGGGCCTTGGTCAGACACAATAACTGCTGTTATGCAGTGGTGACGGAAGACTTGGTCAAACAGTACTTTGGCAGTGATGAATGCGGAGGCTAGACTATTCAGAGTCATCAGTCACACTGCTATGAAAAAGTGAGCAATGATTCAATGGTACGCCATCTGGATGTAGGCAATGTTTTTGTAGTCTGCCCAATCAATAAATGGCAGCTTGGACCCTAGGCCAACCAGTGAAGCAGAGTGTCGGAAGAGTTTCTGTGATGTAATTTTTCATAGCCTCTTTTTAGGTTCAAAATGGCGGGTTGAAAGGGGTACCCCAGAAAGCGTAGTCGTACAGCCGGTGTGGCAGAAGCTGGTGTGTATGTTGTTCATGCTGACTTAACTTAAAGAAACAGCATCTGGTGTGCTAAGTGAGTGTGGGTCAGGTGGGTGGAGACTCAAAATCAAAGGTAGGATTGATTGATTAAAAAAATCATGCTGGAAATGATTATGTTGGATTCTGGACATACCATAGAATCATAGAAAAATCAATAGAAGAAAAATATTTTTGGTCTACTTCATAAAAGAACATTTAAACCACAGAAGAATATTTTTGTTTTAAATTAGGAGAAAAAACTATAATAATACCACCAATTCCAATAGGGCTCCACTAGCTTCCTCGAACTCCTAAAAAACAAAGACACAGCTTGAGAAACAGGAGTATGCTTCTGTAGAATTCTGTAGAATGCTAGGTATATATCAGTCTCATATTTAATCAACATTGCAAAATATATTATAATAATTTGCTATTTTGTGTTTATATAAGTTGCATTACAAATACAAATTGTAATGGTCTTCATTACAATTTGTATTTGTAAATTGTATAAATTGAATATGAGACTGGTATGTATCTAGTTCTCATTTTCTAACCGATTTGAACATTACATAATCAGGCTACTTAAATATCAAAAAAGTCTGCTAAAGTCTCCCTATTTGTATCATGTATGCTATGATGATTGACTAAAGTGAAATCCCTTTGCAAAATTAAATTATCCAGGACTTTAGCAGATGCCTTCCTCATTCTGCTCTACCAGAAATAATTCATTACTCCTGCTGTCCATCTTCTTGTCTGTTTACCATTACAACTCAGCAGCTATCTGATATGCATTCAATTTAATTTAATATCTACTATATTAAATATACATAAAAGAAAGTTTGGCAGTGTACTTGTTTTTGAAACATGTTAGTTGCAATCAGATGTAATACTTTTTATCTAGATTACATATTTTTGTTGCTCAACTGTATATACAGTTACTTACAAATATAAACACATAATTATACTAATATTTTTACTTTGTAATTACATAAACAAGAATGTTAAAGGTTTTGAGGTAACTAAAGTCTGTAATGATACGTGTAAAGTGTATATATTGTATAATATAGTATAATAAAAGTATTTGCCATGAGATCAGCAGAAGTGGGGTAGCGACCCCATTGTATCTTAGGATATTGCATGGCAGAAGTTCCATTTATATAACATTTTAACATATATCAGCACACCTTTGACATTGGAAATCTTTGTATTTGAAGTGGAAGTTAATGAATAAAAGGAAAAGCTGATCATTTTAGGGTCTTTCAAAAATGTGTGTCAACGATGTGGCTATCACAGTTTGGATAAAAAATTATAAAAATGCATATAAAATCAATTTTGTATTTAATTTGATAGATAATTTAAATTATAATAAAATAATCAAAGCCGATAATTAAATAATCAAATCTGCCACTAGACTTTAAATGATTACATTTGTGTAATAAAAAGTTGAACTTAATTGTGTAATATATGTTGAATTGAAAGTTGTTTCAGGTTTTTAGTCATATTTGAACATTTCCTAAAAAGATAAAAAATAGTATAGGGCTTTAAGCTTGTTTAATATTCATGAATGCTTTGTACTTTTTACTGAAAAAAGGGTATTCATATGTTGTTTAAAAGAGCTACAGTCTGCAGGAAATTCTTTTTCTCAGACATACGACTGCACCTGTATTTAAGTTCGTGTTTAAGCATGAGGTCACTAGACCATACCAAAAAAGTCAAAAAGGAACTAAATTGGACATGTTGGTTGGAAAAATGTTCTGGGTTTATGATTGGGCTGGCTAAGTTGGAACAATATCTTTTCAAAATCAGCCAAAAATGGCTATGACAACAGGCGCCCAGAGAAAACCCACATGGGCATGCATAGAACATGCAAACTGTACCAAACTGGAAATCTAAGGCTAGTACCCAGAAGTTCTTGTTGTCAGGTGAAAGCGCTATCCATTGCCATGCTGCCCCAAGTATCCATTGCCCTTCGTGCTGCCCCAAGTGCTGATAATTTATGAAGAAATTTAAATTGTCAGTTTTTATTTATCATTTGCTTTGAAATTGGCTGTCCAACAAGCTCAGGATCACATGTCAAATTCATTTGTGTATTGCATTTTCAAGATGTAGTGACATTTGGAGAAGATCTTTTAATCTGTATCTGTCTGAACATATTGCTGTTCTTACGCATGGGATACATAATGCAAAATGCACAATGTAAAACATTAAATATATACATACATACATTATGTACATAAATATAAAAAATTTACACGTATACATAAATATATCTATACATAATATAACTATGTATATCATTACATACCTAACTGTGTGTATATTTTTTCGCATTTACTTTATTACATTGACATTTACAAGTTGGCTGTTTCAACCAGCATTAACTATGCTGAAAAAAATGCTGGCAAACACTATTTCAAATCCATGGTGACAAACTAGCTGATGCAATAAAACCAAATTTTATTTTTTTCATATCTGACTTTATTAAACGTGCAATATTGCAAATGACTTGAAAAGTGACAGGTTATTTTGAGAAAGGCAAAAAAGAGGGGAGGTATTTTATTATTCCGGTGTGAGAGGTTTAAAAAAAACATTTTAAATGTTAGCCTGCTGTTCAAGATCATGAAAACCTTTAATTTCATGCAAATGATCAGCATGAAGCATGCACATAACGTGAACGAATGCTTCTTATGTAGGCTTGGAAAAGAAAGCATTAAAAAGAAAGGCAAGAAAAAAGAGAGACAACCCAGAAATAAAATTCCAGAAGATTCTGTAATTGCTGTCTAAAATTATGTAAATCCTACCACAAGGCTGAGTGCAATTATTCTGTGCCCGTAGCTGCCAGCTTCACTAATGTCTAACAAAATATCCACATTTGACATTTAGATGTGCTAATGCAAATGAGAATACCCCCCCCCCCTCTATGACAAAGGGCAACCTAAAGATCACATCATTTTGATAGAATAAAAGCCCAAAAACAACTTTAGTGTGCACAGAAAAAATAGCATTCAAGTTCATGCTAAGTTCATGAAATTCTGCATATTGCCAACAAGTTTAGTTTTATACTGAAAATTCACAAAATGACTGCAAATTAGATTTGCTGTGTGAAATACACCAGTACAAACAAGAACATTTTTAATACTTCTAAAAACAAGCGTTTATTTAAATAAATAAAAAATCCACTTCTAATTACTACAGTCATGATTCAGTACCTTCATGGCAAAAAAATTCTACACATGTGATGATGTGTTATGAGTTGCTACTTGTGTGATACATGCATTGTTATGCTTTTCTCAGCGCTAATGTTCAGCACAACATAAATGGCAATAGGTACAAACACTGTGTATATCTATGAGGTGTGTTACAAACTTTAGCCAACGATTAATAACACATACAAATGCACAAAGCATTTTAAAGCTTTTGTAAGCTTATAAAAGCTTAGTTCTGTCATTAAAAATACAGCCAATTATTTGTTAATATTTCTGGGTGTCAATGTTCTTTTTGGGAAGGTCTTGTTCAATGTAGAGTTAGCATTTCCCTGAAAACTGGGTGCTCCAGTTTCCTACCATTTAAAAAAAAAAACACGTTGGATGCAAACCAGTGCATTGTAATGTCCTGGAACACAATAGTGCATATAATATTACAGCTTGTCATATATAAATTAGGGCCGGGACTTTAACGCGTTAATTTCGATTAAAAATGTATCGCAATTAATCGCATTTTGGAGCCGGAACCTTTGTATTCGCGTGTTCTAGCACGCCTATAAATCTGATGCACAAGCGACATTCGCAAACAATAACGGTGGACGACGAAGCCGCTTCTCTTGTGTTAGGAATTGAGGGTTTTTTAGGAACGCTTTAAATGCCAAAACACA
>JAOTRQ010000024.1:1265870-1276730 GCA_028565875.1 Hoplisoma paleatum
CACCGGCCGTTATTGTGAAGGGACTCGATCTAGAGGACTCCGGGCATGCAGGTAGCTTCATTGTTGTGAGTGTGTGTGCTTAGCATAGTAGCTATAAAAAGATTATACATAACACAAAATTACACTTTTAATGACAGTGTAACAATAATTCACACATAAATAGAAACTCTCATACGATTGTTTGGGTCCATACGTCGATTTGAAGTACATGACTGTCGCATACAAACTAAAGAATAGTATGCGACAGAAAAGGTCTTAACTACTATAGGTGCTCAGCTAAATCCAGAAGACTTTGGGATATTTTTACACCACTGTTGTTTTACACACCACAGAATTGATCCTCCACATTTAACCCAATCCTTGCAGTGAAACACACAATTAAACGCACTATTGTATGCACACACTAGGGGGCAGTAGTGAGTACACATTCCCAGCGCTGTAGACAACCTTTACCACAACACCCAGAGAGCAGTTAAAAAAGGAACCCTCCAATCACAAGCCCAGTACTCTAATCACCAGGCCTCGGCTACCCCAAAAGGAATTTAATAAAATTAAAATTGAGACTTAAAGCGATTAAAGCGATATGATATAACCTACAACAAGAACAACCTACAACATATATTTAATATCAGACCATACATTGACACACAAAATTAGATAAAAGTATTTTTGTTACAACTTGACTAAGCCAAAAACTATCTTAAGCACATAAACATTACATGAAAAAGGTTTATCATCCTTTTTTCTTGTTCTTTTTCTGTCTTGCACTTTCTCTGTCTACCTCATGTGCTTGAAACTACCATGGGCCTCTTCAGCAGTTCTTCACGGGGTCAAGAGTCCGGTTGTTGACTTTATAACTCTACCAAGCCTGCCATTTCACAGCTAGCTACCGACTTTAAACAGGTCTATTAAATGAGAATTTGCCACTTCTTAGCCAGACAATGACAAGACAGCAAAGGAAGGGGGTCCACCAGTTTGGAATGTGCTTGTCAAGGTTGCTGAAATATACCATGTTAAATGGGGCTGCTATTGCATAGCTGAAAATGGGGGAGTGCAAACTAACTTTTACAAACACACATTCTCTCTACATTTGCTGGTTTCTTATTGATAGACATCATATATGTCGTTTTTTTTTATTACAGCTAATATTGATGTTATATATTGATAACTAACTATCAAATCTGAGTAGTTGGGCTGAGAATGGGAAAACAGCACTAAATATTTCAGCCTTGCCATAATATCATTACATGTATTGCAAGCTCTTCTGGAAACTCAAACATAACACATAAAACCCATATTATATATGGGTATTATATATGGGTATATAAAATAATATTTTTATGGTTTTGATGCATATGATTCATCAGAATTATATGCATCAAATCTTAGTGCTATCAGATTGTTAAAAAAATCAGTTCAATCAAATTAAGCCAAACTGATTCTTAATCAATCAGATTCGTCAGTGAAAGGGGATTTCAAAGCAGCAAAGCAAACAGATCCATCTTTGCAATGTTTAAGCCAATGACACAGAGAGACTCTTGATATTAAAATTAGCTTAAATCTCTGTTAGGTAAATAGAACCTCCAACCTTAGTGTACTAGCTTCCAAATAATGATGGGTCATCCTTGTTAATTAAAAAATTCGGTAAACATTCATCTCTTTCTTATACCACTTAATACTCTGAGAAATAGAGATAGTGGGAGCTTACTTATACACCTACAAACACAGCAAAGCTTTTCTCCAGCCTCTTCTCCACATTTTTTCCTCTGTAATCCGCAACCTATTTATCCTGGACAAACTTCTCAAGATGGACATGGTATGGTGGTGGGTGTTGAGGGGCAATCTCCTATTGCTCCTGTATGGAGTGAAGGAATTTTTCATTAGTGAACAGCTGGGTCACAAGTGGCCCCAAAGCCATCTTAATATTGTGCAGGGCCACAGATTAGACCCTGCTGAAAAGGATGTTCTATACCGGATCTGCCTTTGCATATTTGAAGAGTCTTTACTTAAGAACACCATATATTGCTTTTAAAAACTTTTGTTATGTATATTTCTGAATATCTTTGAGTTAATCTAATATAAGACAAAAGAATGTTATTTTACTTATAATTTATAATATTTTGTGTACAGTATTTCACTGCACTTAAGGGTTGAATGTGCTGGCGTATAAAGTACATCTGATGGTTATTAGTCTCAGTATAAACATATCTAGCAAGTTCAAAGGGCTAAGTTAGGGGTGGAAATCTGCTTGATGTTCTACTTGTCACCGAAAGCCAAACGTCTGTTAGATATCATTCAGATTGGCCTTGAAGGCTGTAGAGTTATTAGCATTATTAAACAGGTATGGTACTGTGATTTAATAGCTCTCTCTTTCTCTCTCTCTCTCTCTCTCTCTCTATCTCTCTCTCTCTCTCTCTCTCTCTCTCTCTCTCTCTCATAGTATCTATATAATAATCTCAGTTATTTATTGTTCTCTCCCAACTAAATTAAAATTAGTTTTATTTCCAAACATATTGTAAACATTTTGCATTTATGCTGTTATGCTGAAGTAAGTTTAGACCAAAAGTAATTACCTAGTATTTTCCCTCTTTAATTCAGTTGTGGATCCTCACTTATATGAAGTGTGCATGCATGTAAAGATGTCTGGTCTCCAGCAGGGCAGCAGAGTAGATGAGTATTGCTACAGGCTTGGGTGACAGGGCCGAAGGAGGGTGATGAAAAGCAGAGCAGATGGCTGAAAAACAGCTTCAACCTACTCTGTCTTTTACACACAAGTTCACTTATCTCCATTTGAATAAAATGTAAGTGATTTGTAGTTCATAAAGGAAATGCCATAAACAGCATTGCACATAGAATATTGAGTTTCTATTGATATTTGAGTTGGTGGACTTTTTAAGATATTCCCATTAATAATTTATACTATTTATGATATCTAATACTGAATAGTAGTGCTAGTTCATAGATATTAATTTATATATTTTTAGTATATTAAAATGTGTAATTCTCAACACTAGCTATCTTTGAGAGAAACTTAATGCACATTAGTAAATAATATTAAATAAATAATGTGATTGTAATTGTAAGAATAATAAGAATTATTTTACTGACACGGGATGCAAGTGAAAGATGGCTGTTTCTAATAAAAGTGAAACTAGGGTTGTTCTGCTCCATTAAATGTGACTGCAAGGGAAAAACAAATGTGGACATGTTCTTGTCCAAAACATGAATTTCACAGCCATCTTTCTTACATTACACTTTTTCTATTATTATTATTATTAGTAGCAGTATTTCCTATAACTGCATATGCTGTAATAATTTAAAAAATAAATTTGTAAATAAATAAAAAAATGTTTTTAGTAATGTATTAAATTAAATATTTAAATAAATTAATAAATATTATATTTTACAACGAAGATGGTTTTTTTTAATAAATTGTAAGCTGTTTTGTTCTAATGGATTTTAATGCAATTGAAATGTTTTACACATGAATTATCTTTAAAAATCCCTGTTTGAACAATCATGTTCTTACATCCATGCAGTCTTTTTCACTCTACATGTATGTCTTTTTTATCTTGAGTGAGTGTCATCACTGTCATCTAGCATATATGAACTGATGTGCGACATTGGGCATGCTTGCTAGAGAGGTCCAGCTGATCAAACACTTTGTGTGTACCTGTCTGTCTGTCTCATCTCCCTTTTCAGCTGTGTTCTCACTACCCACCACTGGTCAGCCCACTATCCTTTCAGCTCTTATTTAACTGTCTCAGTGACTATATGCTGCTTATTTATTCCATTTGTATGAATAAACAAGTGATGTTGCAACATTTTGAGCCTGGCTTTGTTTTGATGGACATACTTTACTATAAGAAAATGATTACGAATGTGTGCCTTGAAATTTATTTTTATATCAATATATTATTTATCATGACTATTGGTGAATTGCATCTCATTCTTCTTATTATTATATCTTATTATTATGAGTATGAGAAAATAAAATACTAGTTTAGTGAGGCCAAAAGAATTGCGTTGTTTTAAGTGTTTTGGCAGTTTTTTTCTCTTGGAATGCCATGTATTTGCTGTATGATACAATGACAAAGCAGCAGATGCTGTTTAACCTTTATGTAGTTGCTATGAATTAACCTTAAATGTTTTATAGCTATTATTGTAAAACAATCTCAGCACATTTACACAAAAAAAATTAAGCAAATTATAACTCGTGTCTCATAGACAACATAGAACCATTATAGAAATTATTACACTGTAACAAACTCTGACAAAATCTTTGATTTTAACCAAATCATTTTGATTGTCACTGCAGCCATGTGAGCTTGCATTCCCATACACAGTACATGGATTTTAAAACAAGTTAGATAAAGGTGATTAAATAGCGTTTGTATAGACATATCTACTGTACCCATGACAGAAATATTGAAGAATATTCTCCCTGAGACATTTTTGAGACACAAGGTACATGACTGTCATCCCACAACTATCGGTAAATGTGGATATATAATTTGGGATATTTTTCTTAGATCTATTAAGAGTGACAAAGTGAGAAATTGGAAGTGTCTACTAAGGCCTGCTGTTTCTCAGGATAGAGTGCCACTAGAGAGCCAAAAGGTTTCTTATCTGTCAGAGATGGCAAGACTGGACCATTAGTGATGGTGTAAATTTTCCTCTCTAATGTATTTTACTTTTACCTGCTGGGAGTTTAATTAAAAAACAAAGTGCCTCAATTTAAAGCTCATTACTATGCTAATTTAGCAAAGACGGGAAGGTGATTAAGCCCCTCTTAAAGCTGACTTGAGCTTACCTCTGGGACTGTGGGGTAGACGTGGCAAGTCTTTATTTGGCATCATTATTTTACACTGTAATCGCCCTCCACCAAAGAGAAATGCTGATACTAAGCATTAATGGATGCACATTTTCCTTATGGATTATTAAGCTGAGGTTTTGCTGTAATTAATATAGTGTCTTTAGAATTTAATAACTAAAATCCTTAAAGTTTAACCACAGTTTAACCACCAATGTTGTTTCATTAAACACCCTGTAATACAGCATCTAAAATGAATCTGAAAAAGAAATACTTTATGAAGACACTTTTATTTATTGCACTAGTTTATTTATTGTACTTTGACTTTTGTGAACAGTTAGCCTAGGTTTTTTATGTTTTGTCTGTTTAATATAATAAAATATTTTTACATATATTTCTGAATTTTATTTCTGCAACACATTCTAAGTATATGGCGTGCACATGCACAGTTAATGCTGTCATTTAAAAAATAATAAAATAGTGACAGGGATTTTAAGTACCTTATTCTACTACAGCTAGGCTCTTTTAATGTTCAAAAAATAAAAAAAATTTTTTTGAAAGAATGTCAATTTACAATTTTACTTCTCAACTATAAAGTTGTAAAGCATATATGCATTTGGTTTTACTCATATTTTCATTGCAAAGCATTAGAAGTATTAACAATTTTAAAAAGTCACAAATGTAAAATTGATTTAACATGTAAAAATATAACCTGAAGCCCAGCATATTTTGCAGTAGTTAGATACTCAAGTATATTAATAAAACTTACTTTCCTAATATTTTGACACATTTATAGACAGTCACCTATTCCCCCTTTGCTTTCTGTTGAACATGTAAGAAAGGAGAACATGTGTTGCTAAATGTACGGCAATTATCCAGACTTGCATTCCCCAGTTCTCTCCCCCTCCCCAAGACTTGCCTTTTTATCTCTCTCTGTTCTGTGATCCTTATCACCAAGGCAGGGGCATTGAGAGAAAGATCTTTTGTGGTGGGGAAATCATTGGCAACATGTGGTGAAACCTTTAAGATGTTGTCACACTTTAAGTTGCTCATAATCTGTTCAAAGTAAAGACCACATACTCATATGAGCAGGCTGCTTTATGGTTCAAAGGAAAGTAGAAAGAGGAACTAGACACTAAGGGCCTGGACTTCGGTGAGTCTGAGAGTATGGAGTTGCATTGAACTTAGCTTTTGCTGTTTTCATCCAGAAATCACTACTTAATATAAACTCCCTGGGCTCTGTCATCCTTAGCAGATAAAATTCAGAAATTATGTGCACCTATTTCAAATTTGACCAATTACTGTAAATTATTGTACTCATAAAACTAATTCATGAACTACTTAGATACTTTTAACTGTTACATATTTTATTAACAAAAAAGAAGGGGGTAACCTTGTAAGTTGAATGAGAGTAGGAAGTAGTAAATTAGTAGAAGTAGTCAGTAGAAGTAGTAAATTAGTACATCAGTATTCCAAAAATGGATGGAAAAGCTGTTAAATCCCTCTATATGTGAGCACAGTTTCTGCAAATGACAAGTTTTGTGTGTGGCTGAGTCATTGCTAGCATATAATGATCTCCTGGGGAGCATTCTGAAGATTATCTCAGATTCGACTCATAGTATCCAGGTTTAGAAGGATCTAAATCAATATTGGTGCTGCACTGACCGAATCACTGCCACTGATCCAAATGTGAGAGCCATCATTCTTAATCTGTGCTATCAGGTGTTAGTGGAAGTGCATACATACCCAAAGTAAACAAATGTTGTTTTGTGGTCCATTCACTATCGTTTTTTGTTTTCAATTATTACCCTATGTTTACTTTCCTTTATTTTTGACTTCATACTGCCAAACAAGTATTATGTCCAGACTTTGGCTATAAATAGGCACAATAATTTTAATTAAATACATCTCCATCTACATTTATGTTTTGACTGGTTGTCTGATTAATCGCTGATTTACTTGGTACAACAGCTTAATCTGAAATTTTAAATCAAACAGACTTGCGGAATCCCGAGATTAACTGAAAGTCATCTCCTAAATGCGATCTTATGTTGTGTGTCCAGTAGCAGCATGCATACGTATTGAGTTTGTAGAGTGGCATAGCTTAAAAAGACCCAGATGTGGGCCTGTGTCCATAATCATATTGGAGCAGCTCTATTGGGGTCCTCGCTTTATTCTTTCCTTTCTGGCTTTCATCTTCAAACACAGGACAGAAACCCTCTTCAGACCAACCACAGCATCTAAGACCCCACCAACATTGTTTATGTGGTTGTTTACAGCATTTGTTGTAGCTACCCTTGTAGCAGCAATGCTAACAGGAGGTCTGATTTCAACTTTTGTGACTGCACTCTTGTTGATGATATGGGCCTCGGGCTGTTAATCAGGTAATGTTACGGGGGATTGAAAAAAGTCACTCCCCCACAGATGGTCTCCTCCAGCTCACACTGTGGTGTTGTTTTATAGAACATTCTTTCGGTGCTGAACTTGGAAAAGTATTAAAATGGGATTAGGAGTTGCTCCACAATCCAGTACTTGTGTCATTCACTGGCTCTCTCGCTCTCTCGCTCTCTCTCTCTCTCTCTCTCTCTCTCTCTCTCTCTCTCTCTCTCTCTCTCTCTCTCTCTCTCTCTCTCTCTCTCTCTGACCTCCTGCCTTTGCCCTGTTTGATTGTATGACCAGCAAAGGGAGTTGAAGTGATTGTGCATTTCAAAGAAAAAAAGGATAGGGTTAAATCCCTACTCCACTGCTCCCTGCTAATTCCTCTTGTTCCTCCAAGAAGGATTTACTTCTACAGCCAGCCTTGTGAAAAGCTTTCACTGGCCAACCTGAAAGTTAGCCATCGCTTTCCTGCCAGGGTGTTGCTATAGCAGGGGCGTCATGCATGCCGATTTCATCGGGAGTCCTGCTGAGAATGTCAACCTTGGTGGGGGGGTTAGGGGGAGTCAGGATTAGATTCCAGGACAAAGCCAGACAGGAAGATTTCAGAAGTACGAATGGGAATTACAGCGGCAAAAATAATGCAAGGTGACAGAAAGGGGAAATGGAAAAATAATGGCTTACAAGATTAGTAAGGGAGAGGAAGAAAAGAGATGAATGACAAAAAGAAAGGGATAAAAAAGAATGGTTTCATTTGAATGAGATGTACCTATAGAACAGGAGAGCAGTGAAGTGAACAGGAAAATCCAGGAAGGGTTGCCGCACCACGAAAAGGTTTTTCTTACTTATGTTGTTTTCCAAGCTTGATCTTATGAGTTAGGATTTGCTTCAATAAAAAAACATTTAAACAGGACATGTAGACTGGAACACAAGAAATACATAATGTCTAAGTGTGATGGATCCAGCATTCAGTATGATGATTTCACAGTCAGTTTTTAATGCACCAGTCACAAAAAAAGTATTTTGAATAGTTACATTTTGTAGGTTACATATATATTTTATTTATATTTATAAATATATTACATATATTTCATTTTCAATTAACAATATATGTATTTATACATTTATATTATTTACTGATACATTTGTTTATATCATGCTATAGACATATTTGACAACTTGCAACTAGTAAGCATTTGTTTTGTTTAAAATCAATATAAATTAACACATACTTCATCTTGATGCTGTAGCTTTTGCTTTTTTAATTTTAAAAGCATTAAAATCTAATTATAATCATACACGAAATTATACCTTATTACATATTAATAATATTGTGCAGTCATATTTATTTATATTGTTATTCTTTTTATGCATTTCAAAAGCAGACAACTACGAACTTTACATGAAATGTTTATTTTTCTTTCTTTTTTTTCATTTTCTTTTCCTTTTGCACAATTCTTTAGAAATAATAAATCAACAAATAAATCCCCAAACTTGTTTATTCTACAATATAATTTCAAAACTTTAATTACCTTAAATCCCACAAAAGACAAACATTATTCCAACCACAGCAAACATCAATAAAGCTGGCCACCAAACCTAGTGCCTCACACGTTTTATCTATATCTATATTACCATTTTACAAAGCTATTATAATGACAAAAGCTGCGATTGCTACACCATGGCCTCATATTTACCCATATTTATCACTGCCAACGCTGTCCAGTGTCAGCACCCAATGCTGATCTGCTCCGTCTAGTAGTGCACAATGGCACCGATGTAAAACATTGGTATAGACAAGCATTGGAGCAGCTGTCCCACTAGTCCAAGCAAACAAAAGAGTTGGTGATAATGAATGAGCTCTGATGACCTGAACAGTATTGAACTCATTCATTTCTTTTTAGCAGGGAGACACAGCTGCACGTCTGCAGCCTTAGGCATATAGTTCAACAACGTCTTAGAGCATGTATATTGTATAGCTGTTATTACTCATGGATCTTGTTTTTGTTAAGTGTAATTGCATTATTTTGTGTATGTTTAGTACTACAGATTATGAAACATTCCTTATCTTAACACTTTCCACAAAAGTCAAGTTGCCGCTCTCAATATTACAGAACTAAGGCATTTATACTGCTATCCTGGGATCCTGCCACTGCCAAGAAAGCATAATTGGCACCTGTTACTAAGTCGCAGAGATAGTATTTGTTTGTCAGTAACAAATGATTTTCAATTTTCTCAAATGTTTATGAGCTTATGTTAAATGCAATTTGTTGATCTGTATTAGCTATAGTTTTTTGAGGCACTAGATTGTGTCAAAATAATTATGTTTTTGAAAACTTTCATGGATTCATGCAAAAGGTGAGATTAGTGAGTAGTAAGCTGAGAAAGCTAAATATTTGTGTGGAGGAATAACTAAAATAAAGGCTTTATAAAGGCTAAATAAAAAGGCTTTCATTAGATTAAATCAGATATTTGCTGTAGCAGGTCCAGGTTTCACCAGGACACAAATGTACACGATGCATGAATATTATGGACAGGGTGTCTATACATTGCAGGGCTTCTAAAAAATTACAAAAAAGACACCATGTTTAAGAGCAGACAGGACTTCATGGGATGTGTTAAAGCAAGTGACTTGAGCTGTTTGAATTGATTGAGCAACAAGCATGCATTTCCTCTGATTAGGCTCTGCTGAGGCATTGAGGAGTTATCCAGGGCGCTTTAACAGATGAGCCACTGTCAAAAGAAATCACCCAGGAGCCTAGCCACACACACTCTGCCCTCTTAATCATAGCGCTGTGATGGACAACCACAAGCTGTGAACCTCAATCTCCAGCACTTCTAAACTAAACTAACTGCTTTATTTGCTGTGTTATTTTAATTTAATATTTTATGCAATTATTATATGAAATCAAATGGCATGGTAAGTGTAATGACTATAAACCCTTTTTTCTTGTCCTAGATTATTTGCTACCAAATGCAGTGGATGCTTGGAGAAGATTGCACCGACCGAGTTTGTGATGCGGGCGCTAGAGTGTGTGTACCATCTCAATTGCTTTTGTTGCTGTGTATGTGATCGGCAACTGCGTAAAGGGGATGAATTTGTACTAAAGGATGGTCAGCTGCTGTGTAAAAATGACTATGAGAAGGAAAAGGACTTTCTCGGCTCTGTCAGCCCAGATGACTCTGACTCAGGTAAGAGATGCATAATTTTTGTAGTGTGTTTAAGTCTTTTTATGCGGTGGAAAACACAGAATACATTCAAGTGTAATCTAAATTTAATAAAGTTACAAAGGCAGCTACTGCATTACTCCCCCAAACAGAAACAAAAAATATTTGCAATGTACATTCTTAGTATCATACAATTTTTACACATTTTTTATGTTCACAAAGAGTGTATCATTTAGCAGATTTACATTTTTTCGTTTAAATATTTTAAAGTTTAAAATGAATAAAATTTGCATGTTATTAAATCAACTATTTATATAATATGAATCAAATTTAAGACTCAAAAGACTAACAATTCTTTTATTTTATTTATAAACAAATTTTTTATTAATGGTAATTTATAGGCAGGGTGCTTGCCAGTTTGGTGGCTTATGAATGCAGCCAGAGCATGGTTTTTGATTTGTTTTGTTATCTGTGTAATAACATTATCTACAGATCACTGCTCT
>JAOTRQ010000024.1:1280419-1290926 GCA_028565875.1 Hoplisoma paleatum
ATTGCGATTAATTTGCGATTAATTGCGATTAATTAATTACAGACCCTGTAATTAACTCGATTAAAATTTTTAATCAAGTCCCACCACTAGTATATATTATTGCTCAACAGACAGGGACCACCAAACAAAGAAGTATGTTTACATTACATGAAATTAGAATCCTTCAGCTCTCCCTGTGTAACCTGCCATGCTAAATCAGCCATGTCTGTTCTGAAACAGAGCAGACGCTAAAGTCTTCAGCTGAGAATGAAACATCAAAACGTGTGAAACCAGAATTGTACAAGAGTGTGTATGTGTGTAAGCAGGGAGATTAATTTACAATGCAAGCACACTTAAAGTGCTGGTATCTTGCCCACCCTCTTTCCTTTATGCTCAAAGCAACCTGCCAACTTTTTTTGCAGCTCAGATTTCCATACAGCCAAGCATATAGTTCAACATATTTCACACCTCTGATCTGTACAGTGAACCAGTGGTTTTATATGATTATCTTGTCTCACTATCCTCACACTATAACACTAGATTTGTTCTAAGCCATGCAAAAGTTGTAATAGACCTGTCTAATTCGCATTATTTAACATTAATAATTATACTCAAGTATGAATGTTATTGTTTCTGTGAAGTTCAGCTGTTTTTTTCTAGTGGTATTTTTGAGGTTAATAGGAAATGAGCATTTTTGTCCCACATTTTGAAAACATGGCACTAGGCAAATTGAACTAGCATCTAAATGTAAATTAACTTAAATAAAAGTGAATGCAACACTTTGTCATACTGGAATCTCACTACTATTGAAGCATAAATGTTTAATTATAGCGATTTTATTGATATTTGCTTGCCTGACTCCTGACTTCTTTCAGAGGGGACAGGTGCATTCAAATTAGGCCTGTAAAATGTCCCTGACCAAACACAGCACAACAAAGTGAACAGACACCATCACCTTATTGGTAAATTATTTGCGTTTCTTTGTATGTTTACCAAACTATATTACTTATCTGGCCACTGTATTTACAGTATAGTAATTATAACTGATTTACTTATAGACATAACTCTGTCTCAAACTTGACCAAATTAGATTTGGAATCAAATGTGTTTTATTTAAATTCAAAATGATTCCTAATAGCTCAAAGTAAATTCATATTAACAATCTTCAGTAAGATAAATTCGAATACATGAGTTTTTGCTGTACAACATGAGTTCCTTTGTTCCTCACTTTACTTTGGGGAAATCCCAAAGCTAATATTGACATTTTACTGCTGAGCAGATCCCTTTGTACCTTCTCCATTGGAAACTCATAATCTTGAGATCATTGAATCATCTTCAGTGATAAACCAGGAGTAATAATACTTTTATAGACCATTGTTGGAACTGACTTAGTAGTTATGGGCATTTTTAAAGAGCAGGGAAGGAGGGGTAGGACATGGATTTCTGTAGCACAACAGAACTATATCATAACAACACATTCATTTATTTTAACATAAATAATATCGTCAATAGTCCTGATATTTGCACAGTAATACTATGAATAAAAAGTTTATGTTAGTTCACAGTCACTTGTTGGTTATGAATCTATTTTGTATGCAACTCAATTGGTTTACAGAAATGGAAAGATATTAACTGATGTTGGTTACACTCTTTTAGACAGCAGTGTAGTGTATTTAATTTTCTGTTTTAGCTAAATTCATTGGTACATCACATGTTATGTGCATACTGTCATTTGAAATAGGTAACACGTTAATATAAAACTACTGCACCAGAGTTATGAAAAGTCATGGAAAATTAAGAGTCTTTCATGAAATAAATTTTAGATGTCTGCGCTAAACTTTACCACTCTAAATCAGAGAATAGATATCAGGGCTCTAGTCTAAAAACCACAAGACTTCTAGCCCTCAGCATTAAGACTTATTCACCAGCATGGTTGTATAGGAGAATGATGTTGCATTTCTGTATGTGTATGTTTCTTGTTTGCTAGTGTTTGATGGAGGTCAGCTTGATTTGAAGGCAGATACTCTCCTAATGTATAATTTGGTTGAAACTTAATTTGCATGTTCTGTGAATCATTTTTAACCAATAAACCAACAATAAATGTTTTGCATTATCTTTAGTTACATAACATGTCTTTAAAATTATACCTGCAGAGAAACATTTGAAACAAAAAGGACTAGGTCTTATGGTTTGGATGATCAAACTCAGACTTTTTTTCCTTCTAAGAGAAGGAATTTGTTCATATGCAGGAGTATTGCTAATGATTTCCATGTTTACCACTTAAAATTTTTAATTTGTTTCTTATTTTGATTTCAGATGTGATGTCCAGTAGGATGGAGAACATGATTAACTCATACACATCACTAGCCCCTGCTCAGCAGCAGATGGTTGCTATAGAAAATGGCTATACAACTGATGCCTTTCAGCAAGGTCTTACTCCTCCTCAGATGCCTGGTGACCACATGAACCCGTATGGTACGAATTGGGTTTGAATAAATATACTTGGTTCTGAAAAATGTTCACACATCACAGAGTGTATCATTAATCACAGCAATTATTTTATATGCTTTTTGTTAGCTTTTTAACCTGGTCAGGGTTCTAGTCAACCTGGTTGCACTAGAAAATGCACTGCTGAGTTTTGCACCCATATAGTATGGCATATAGTTCACTCAGTACCTCAGACTGTAATGTATAGATGCATTTTAAATTAATATTATTTCAAGTTATAAGCATGAATATGTGCAAAAGTACACAAAATATTATTCTATTCTTTTAAAATTCCAGTCCACATAAATATTATACAGTTTTATTTAAAATATATTTAATTTACTGTCATTGTTTATATTGTCAAGTTTAACAATCAAGTGCACTGTTTACATTCCACCTGGTTCTTTTCTTCAGTTCTCACATCTGCAATCAACAGCTCTATTAGGTTTTGCTTAAGGTCTGATGCCATTATTTCTTAAGTTTAAGGGATGATAATAACAAAATTGGTTAATGATGTTTGGTGGCAGTATAGCTCCTCTGGGAAAGTGTAGCTACACTAGCTGAGCATCATGCAATAAGACATTCTCATCATTTAGAAAATTACAAGTGTATTAATCTGTTGGTTTTTTGTCAGTACAAACAAATATTAAATTATCCCATGGAGACTCTGTTTATATAATACTCTTAAGAGCAATATTCTCAGTATTATTAACTCCATGATAAAGATTGCTTGTGTATATTGCTTGGTCACATATAGGCAATAAAAAGGTCCCAGTTGACTTGTCATCCATTCCCTATAATGGCAGGGCCCCAATCCCCAGTTTCATCACAAGCCTGCTCAAAGTTTATGGCAAAACCACAGGAAACAGAAAGCCGTGCCAGCTCATTAAAAATCCATGGCCCATCAACCTGTCACTGTCTTGTGTAATGATGTCATTAAGATTGGTACAGAGTATTAAACTGGGCCCACAAGGAAAACGTCTGAAACAGAAGATAGGCACATAAGTAGTCTGCATTTTCAGACCCTTTTCCTGTTCAACCACATCTGAATGTCATTTAAATAAAATGTATTATGCACACTGTCCAACAAATGTTTCACAAGAATTTGTATGAGGCTGCAGTCATTCTATAAAATTGCTGTCTATAGCTAAAATGTAGTTTCATAAATTATAGTTTGATCAACGGTGTAGAATTAAATTCCACTAAAGAAGTAAAATCAAACCCTATTTTTCCTGTCAATAATTCCTGTATTAATGTATATTCTTGCAGTGCTCATCATAATAAACTTAATCATTCACTTAGACTGAAAATTAACATAATATCTTGAAGGATTATTGTGAAGACTTTTTGTGATCAGTGTATTTTACCTGTATTTTTTTTACCTGTAAGACCATGGGCAACTAAATAAATATTTTTCCCTACAGGAAACGACTCTATATTCCATGATATCGACAGTGACACCTCCTTGACCAGCCTCAGTGACTGCTTCATGACTTCATCTGAAGCTGGTTCACTGCAAGCTCGTGTGGGAAATCCCATTGACCGACTTTACTCCATGCAGAGCTCTTATTTTGCCTCATGAATACCAGCAAAAGTCTGGACAAGCAAGCATAGACATGCTCACCACAAACCACTGGTCCATGCCTCAAGAACCAGAACACACGTTTTCAGTGGACAAACGACCAGAGAACCAAAAAAATGGAAATGGTATAGGACTTTGTGACAAGTGGTTACTGCTGTTTTGTAGCTGCAAGAAACAGCTCGGGATGCCCAGTTTTCTGAGACTTTTTCTAAAATTATTTGTTGAATACTTTCTCATAAATGTTTATCCATAATAGAAAGCAACATTGTTAAAGACCATGCAGCAGCAAACTTCAGAAAGAAAGGCAGAAGATCAAGACATTTTTGTCATAATGCATGAACTCATATTCTTTGTGAAAATGGCAATGAAAGAGAACATCTTTAGAGAACTGAAATATCGTGTTGAGATGTTTATATATAATGTTTTGGACTATATTAATTGCCCCTTTATTAGCTTACACATTGCAGTTTTATCACTTTTGTTAGGTCTAGCTAAGTGGTATTAGAAATAGTAAAAAAGAGTGTAGGTGTACTTGGTAATGTGTGGGTGTGAAAGAGAAATAAATATAGTAGTGTGTGTCTGCTTGTGTGTATGCATGTGGTCACCTCTCTGTATGTGCATATGTGAGTGTGCATTAGTTCAAAGGAGTTAAAGACAGACTAAGCACTCTATCCTAGTGTAAATACATTTCTTGAACAAAATCAGTCATGCATGTTCAAATGGAGAGCATTTTATTTATTTAACTAAGACATGCTTTTGAAGGTACTTAAGTAAGTGAAAAGCTTTATTTAAAATGGAGAAAATAGTTCAAACATTATTACCATAGCTTACCTGTATGTCTTTTAATTGTGAGATATATCTTCTTTTCGAGCTTTGTTGTACATTAACAAATGTGTGCTATTTATTTGTTACAAACCCAAAATCAGGGATTTTTTAAACTCCAGTTCTGGGGATGCACTGACCAACGATTCTTCACTTTGAATAAGCTTACTGTCAACTCAGTAAGCCATTCACAAGCTGGGGTTAGGTGTGTTGAATTCAAGCAAATCTCAGAATGCTGCAGGTCAGTTGGTCTCCAGGACAGAGCTTGAGAAACCTCTGCCATAAACATTGTCAGAAATGCATTGCAAATGTGAAAACTGCTAAACTACCAAAGTTTGTTGGTATTACAAATAAACTGTTTCTCCAACTGTTTTTTTATTTGTAATATGTCCTTGTATTTGCTTCTTAAACAATACTGGAATAGGAAAGTTATGTATCAAGTAACAGATACTAGTACCAAAGGATAAAACAAGCTAAACAAATCATTTTAATAAAACAGTTTCCAAAATATTATTGTATTGTTGAGATAAAAATGGAAAATTAACAGTATGTCAATTGATCTATTCAATGCTTCTCAAGTCATATTCACTCTTTTGCTCAGGTTGAGCTATTTCTGACAAAATGCTAGATTTATTTATTCAGACATTTTCAACAGTATGATAAATAAAACAATTTATTTCAAAGTTCATTTCATTTACTTAGATTAGATTTCAGATGCTTTAAACCTAACATATTTCATGTTGTGTCTGCTTCACTGCATTTCATCAATAAATTTCGTCAATAAACCTTCATTCCTGGTTTTTAGGCCTACAACACATTCCAACAAAAGTTGCCATGGGGGCAATTTAAGGCTAGTTGTTGTTGTTAGATCTTTTCTTCCCTGGTGTAACATTTGGCAGCTTTCGCTGTTTTATAGTTAATGTGTTTTTACGAAGAGGTAACTACTCCCACGTCCAACCCAGCTAACCAGTAATGTTGAAGATTCGAAGCAGGGATTTCAGACACAATACTGGTGTGTGGTGGAAAATCCCACTACACCACCTGGGGCCCCTTAGGGCTAGTACTGAGGTTTAAAAAAATAGGTGATTTAAAAAAGGTAATGTCAACAGGTCATTGCAATAATTGTTTTTGATGTTCCTGATGGATTGAGTTAAATGACATTAGTGCTACAAATTATTAAGTACAGCATGTAAAACAGCAGTCTAAAACACCAGAAATCATGCATTCGCTAACACAAGCATATTAAATGCTGTCTTCAAAACATGCCTTCTTGCTTTTGACATTTTGAAAACTTTGTTACTATTTTTAGTACTAATACTATTATTACTTTGTTATGTGTAAACAGTGTTACTATTGATTAAAGAGTTAAGAACCTATCAGCTTGAGGTAACGCTGACGAAAAAAAGACAAATAAACTGAATTTAAATGGAGTCATGGTATCAACCCAAAATATTTAGTAAGCAGAAACAATAGCTTCAAAGAATTTCTTTGAAACTTTTTGGAGGCCAATGCGTGAAGATTATCACATATTAGGCATGTCTTTTTCCATATTTATTTTCCACATCGTTATTGTAATCATTATCAAATAAATGTTGGCATTTTTCATTGAATATATTTACAGTATTTTGTACAGTGTACAAATATTGGTTTATATCCACTTTATATTTTATTTATAAAAATATAATTTTATACTAAACAATGTCAATATGTTGCCCTGAACTATATTTATTACAGAAGTATGACAACTGTAATGCAATAACATATGAACCTGAAAAAGCTTGTAAATTCAGCAGTGGTTGGAATTGTTCAGATTTTTTAACACTGTTTATGATAAATGGTGAAACACCTACTTTATGTACAGTCTTGGCTTAAGTATAGTTCATTTTTAATTGAATGGTAATTATCTGATTATCAAGTTTGGTACAAAATGAGGAGCCACAACCCATCTTTACTAGCAGTCTTTAATGTGTCATGTTTTCAGACAAACCTTTCTACCCACTATGATTTGTTCATATTTACAAAATTCAATAAGCTTTTTACCCTTTAAATATGTTATCATTTTTTATATTTACTCACTGTACTTTTGTGAATTTAATATTCAAAAAATAAACAAAAAATATTGTGGTTGTTATGGCATAAAGGACACAGAGATGCATAATGTTTATTAAAACACAAAAGATAACATAGTGCAGCTAAGTGGTTTCCATATATTAATGTGTGTTAATTAAAAAATCTAAGGAGGCAACTGTAACTGTAAACAAAAAGAAATTGCAGATTCAACTTCAGATGCTTTGGTCTGCAGTCAATTTTTTTAGCTCTGTGCCAGCGGGCAGGCTCCTATGTATGGAGAACAGAGCAAATGAGATAACTGATTGTGTAACATGGTAGCCACTAATCAATCAAAAATGCAAAAGACAATTGTCATAAAATTTCATTTAAAAACTTTCCCCAATACTGCATGTTCATTTGTACCTTTATTATAAAAGGCATAAGAGAAAATGCTCTGTGCTAGAGCCACGTGGCCATGGAAGTGTTCTAGGCACTGTTTGGGAGGTTGCAAAGCTTGGTTTCTTTAAAACTCCTTAATGATGGAAGGATGTGGAAGGAGAGAACCCAACTTCATTCCTTTGGTTCATACTCTTACCATTCCAAAAACTGGGTGCTATCCTGCACCTTGCTGGACTCCAGGAGGTGGTGAACCATGCAGAGGCCTGCTCAATGTTGCAACATAACCCTAGTTGGACTCAGAATGTAGGATGTATAGGCATCCTTGCTGGCAATTCAAGCCTGTTGGAGACTGGGTTAACTGTTCAAGATTCCAAAAGGTCCCCGATAATTGGGGACGACCTTGCTTCTGGTTCCTCTCAATAGCAGGTCTTTATTTGACAGCAATACCCACTGCCCTGGCCTAAAACACAAAGCAGTCTGTAATTTATGATCCACATTACACTTCATAGTTCTCCTAGATTAGTGACTCACAAGCCTTGCATCAGGCCAATCAACAGTTGGATCCATGTTCTCGACCTCCTGTTCTCAAAACAGCTAAGGTGGACAACCAAATTGAACTTTTAAAGGAGACATGCCAAGGGCCAAGAGGTGAAGCATGTAGCTTTCAGTGAAGCACATTAACATGGTGCTCACATACTGGATGGGCCTTTCCAAACACCTGTTAGCCTTAGGATGGCCTCCGATCAAAAGGATGACAGTGGAATTACAAAATGCTAACTCCTGTCAGACACAATCCACTGTAACCCTGTTTATGATTAGGGTGGCCTGTGCAATGTGTTGGTAGTGGGCAGTTTGAGCATTAAAATGCAGGCCTTTCAAATATCAGTTTATTATTAACAGATTGGTAATGAACCCCGTAGTTTTTGGAAGACTGGTGGAAAAATATATGGCTAAGTGGGACCATGGTCTGCAAGGCATTTGACAATGCTGCAGCAATCTCTTGGGACATCCTTGGATGTGCATATTTGTTGCACAGGTAACGTAAATACAATCCTTCTGTGTTGGTAGGTCTGGTTGAAAAGAGTCACATTCACATGACCGAAAAGAAACATTAGATGCACCCATTAAGAGGCACTGTCCCAGATGAAGATAATAATAGTGTCATTGTAATAATAATAAATGTGATGATAATAATAATAATAATAGTGTCATCAAAGGAATGTTAAAGAGAAAGAAACTGAGCCGTTGTTTTCCTTAAGAAAACTCTTGAAGGACAATCTGTTGGAAACAGTGATAAGTATAATGCGAGATAAGTATATTGGGAACTCCCAGTCTGGAAGAAAGAATAGCTGACCCTTCTGGCAAACTCAGTAGCCCAGGAAATCTTGGATTATATTGTACCTTACAGGTAATACCCAGAATAATTTTGAGCTGGTAGATCTGAGTAATTGCAAACGCTGATCTGTTGCATTTGATTTTCCAAAAAGCATCACAGGGGCTGTGGGTCATGGTAAGCCGGGTAATGGCTCAACCATCGACTGTATAAACTGGTAAGGGTTGAGGTAGATGTTGGAGGGATAAACCCAGACAAGCAACTAGTTCATGATCAACACAAGCATAATAGTTCTGGTACTCAGCTCCTCATTTTGAAATAGCCTCGAGATACAAGCCCAGATCAGAGATAGATTTACCACCTATTCGTGACTTCCCTGGCAAGAGAGTGGCGAGAGAGTTTAACAGCTGACTAACTAAACAATCTACATTCTTTGAAGACATTACCCTGCGCTCCACCAAATTTCACCAGTTCAAGGTCACGATCTGCAATAATGTCACCCTCTGATGAGGAAGACACTCAAATAGAAAAGTAACCACCCATTTTTCTCTTGCACCTGTTCACTCATTTAAGTATTAATCCATGTTGCGAACTGATAATAAGCCTTAGGGAAAAAGTGGTAAATCTCTAGTATCCAACTTATTTTTGAGTTTATTTCTGAGGAATTGTTGGAAGATGGCCATGAGCACTGACTTATCTCAACCACATTGTGCTGCTAGTAGTTGTTACTCAATAACAAACTTCATGTCTATTACTTGTTGCGCTTGCCTCTTTTTTTGTGTTGTTGCTTTATTTATATCTTCCTTGCTATCCTTGTTTTAATAGGTGACTTGAAGTGTCAATAGTCATATTTGTCAAGTACTGCCTGTCACGCTCAAGCCAATCACCTTTCTTGGCAGATGGAGATGGTGTCTTGACCTTTAAACTATGACAGGAAGTCTTCTCAGTAGCTATGTTGGCTCATTGAATTAATGTATGCTGTTACTTTGTTTGTAGTTCATTGACCTTGTGAACATTTTTTGAATTGGCAATTTTTGTCAAATACTGGTTGTTTAACATGTGCATCTAACCAAACTCATCATTTGTATGATTTCTACCTTCCACTTTGAGCCTACCATCTTTAGTGGGAACATAATACCTTATTTGATTTCTAACAAATGTGGTCCTGATTCTGGTCTCTTGCAGGTGAAAGAATGTGTCGCATATTCCTTCAGCAAAAGACTCATGCGAGGAGCATTCCAAAAGCCTTTTGTTCCCATAAAGCCATCACCCACTCTAATGCTTTACTGGAAAGTAGCAAATGGCTAACTTCAGACATTCAACACACTAGCCCTGATTGAGAGAACTCAGCAAGATTACTTTTTGCTAGATTTTGATTTAAATGGGAGAACCAATAAGCAACAACAATGATGGCAATGTAATGAAAAGTTAGAGCAGGAAACACTCTGTAATATAGTCACTACTTTATTCTTGGGCCACATGGACCTGGCTGACGAGACCCTAACACTGTAACAATTTTACATATTTTCTTTTTCCCAAATGTTATGTGGGTTCATTATGCCTAATTCTATTAAATAGGGAAATATTAGTAATTATTATTTTTAAATTTGCTTAGTGGTCAAATGTCAAATGACATTTATTATTATTTTGAAAACTGTTTGCAAAATATTTGTGCTGAGTATAGACTATGAGAAGCTTTCTGATCTCTGGCTCCGCCCACTTTCGAGAGAGAAGACGCTTCGCTTGCTACGGAGAATTTGTTTGTTGCTTTCAGCTAAAAAAGTTTTTAATGAAGAAGTTTAGAAGTTTATATTGTGTTTGTTATTATTTCTAAGTGTGTAGACTTACTGGATTTT
>JAOTRQ010000024.1:1320940-1336186 GCA_028565875.1 Hoplisoma paleatum
GTGAGGGGTTTCACATAAATCACAGGTTCCACATAATTCACAACAGAAGTGACTGATGCTAATCCACTAGTGAGCTCTGCCTCGTCACATGACCACACCTGACCAATCAACCAGCTCGACCTGTTTAGATCGTCACAGATGTGTTCTGGTGCATTCCTACACACACACACACACACACACACACACACACACAGCCTGAGGTCGGTTGTGTTACCTCGCTGCAGAGGCGCCGTGAGTGGTTGTTGCGCATTCGAACCCTCACGGGACTCTGAACCTCGTCTGATGAGGTACCTGAGGCGTGGTCGCTCTCGCCGTCCGACCCCATCTTGACGTTTTCGTGAACGACACCTGAAGGCACACGCACGCACACACACACACACACACACACACACACACACACACACACACACACACACACACACACACACATTACCACTGAACACATGAATCTGGGTATAAATAGATGTTATTTATTGTTCTCACTGTCTGGTCATATTTGGGTGCAATATGGCGCAAATTAAATCTCATCTGAGAAACGTACGACAGTGACACCTACTGGTGAAAGTGTTTGTACATTTCAAATGTTTTATATAATAAAGAGTGTTGGATAGTAAATAAGATGTATTTGTGTACATCCCTCAGTGACCTGCTGTTTATCTGTTTATTATTATTGTTGTTTAGTTTGAATGATGTTTTACTGCTTATTTATTTTAGAGAGATAAAAGCTTTTTTATTTTCAACACTCAGGTGGAACGAAGTACCTGTCTGTCTGTCTGTCTGTCTGTCTGTCTGTCTGTCTGTCTGTCTGTCTGTCTCTATACCTCCCTAGAATAGAAGAATTTCACGTTTAATGTTGTATTCTTCCGTATTCTCTTCATCTTTTTGATCTTCTATACAGCGAGTAGCACAGCACAACACTTTCCTCGTGGTGTTTAATAGCAGTAAAAATCTTTCGACTTGGCCTGGACTACCGCCTGTCTGTCTCTCTAACATTGTGCACTGGGGGAGAGTTTGAGAGAACAGAAAGCTGCGGGAGAGAGAGAGAGAGACAGATTCACCGAGAGAGCCAGTCCGGTGAAGGGAAAGGTAGGGTCGGTCCAGGCCGTCTCTACGCATCGCGCCGCGCCCCAAACCTCCTGCGTAGTGGCGCAAGAACGAAGGGGCACTTTGGGATGCGGGAGGGGGCACGGGGCAAACCACTGGCTCTGAGAGAGAGAGACAGAGTGAGAGAGAGAGACAGAAATGAAATATAGAGAGACAAAAAAAAAGCTTTAGACGTCGGGTTGCTGGATAATAAGAGGTCAGTGAGGGTGACCATGCAAGGATCGGACATTCCGGGGTGGCCGGGAGGGTTCTCGAATGGAGTAACACAGTAACCATGGTAGCAAACACACACACACACACACACACAAGAAACTTAAGCACCGGGTTGAAATCCACGGCATCACAGAGGAACCGTGAGTGCAGCGTGCGATGCTTTTAGGACTTTATAATAAAATGCAAATCCATTCATTGGTATGTGTAACAGTTTGGGGAAGAACCGCACAGGAACTGAAGCGGCTTTGATGTGAAAGTAACGAGGATATTAAAAACATCGGCGCTTTATTATCAGAGACGATTTAATTGGTCTGTAATTGATGTCTCCTCACCATTTTCCTGCGCCGCCCCCGTTTCATCCGTTCCGGCGTTCTCGGCGAGCTCCGACAGGTTTTCGTCCACCGGTCGGGCGCTGCGCAGGCTCATAGACAAACGTCTCTTAATTATTTTCATACGATCCATCGGGGCTCATTTCATTCGAGATCCTGCAAAACAAACAAACACACACACACACACATCAAGATGTGTATTCATCTGTACAAAGCTGATCTGCGTACGTGCTCTCCTCGTACATCTAATGATGTACATCTAATGATCTAAAGGTTGCCGGTTCGATCCCGAGAGTCGACGGGGTCGTGACTGACGAGCCATTGAACAAAGGCGAGGCACCGAACCTCCAAACTGCTCCCCAGACGCCGTGGCTAGAATCGGGCTGCCCACCGTGCCGGCTCTGTATACTCACTACTGCCCCCTGGTGTTCACTGGTGTGTACATCCGTTTCACTGCACTAATCTAAATCTAAATCCCATGTCCTGAAACCTTAAACGTGTTCCAAATGATGTCAGCATGTGAGCGTGAGGATGTAATCACTTGGAGATGGAGGAGAGCAGAACAAGCATGACATGGTCTGCACATCCTCACATCCTCCAACAGTCCCTGGGACGTGATTCAGATCCTTCTGGTTTGTAAAAGCCTCGATAAACGAATCGATTTCTGCGCCGCACCAAACCTGATCTTCAATATTCCTCTTTCTAATCGTATTTAAGCTCCGGATGTGATTTTCTCTCCAACACTGTGTGTGTGTGTGTGTGTGTGTGTGTGTGTGTGTTGTTTATTATAATGAATTCCTGGTGTAATCACTATCCATGTTTTACTTTCCTTGGATCGCAATCTGCTGCTTCTGTGCTGTCGTCTGATGTTATTATTAATAATTTTGTTTTGTTGTTGTTTTTCCTGAAGCTAACAGACAATATTAATTCTTAATAAGGATTTAATCAATAAGAGCTGAAGTGGACAGGGCCGCGCATGCGCATGCGCACTAACAGCAGCATAGGTACTAGGCTAAAGCTAAGCTAAAGCTAGCCTGTTAGCTCCGGTGCGGCAGCGGCTACGTAACGCTTTCCCGTTCGGGCTCGGCCGGGCGAAATGTCTCACATTTAACTCCGATTAAATCACAGTGACTAATTATACCGACACACAGTCAAATTAACTCATTAAAACGAATTAAATAATTAGATCCGTGGGCTCGTTTTATAGCTTGTTAGCCTAGCCTGGTTGCTAACCAGCTAGCCGTTTGAAAAAAAAAACCCTCTAACGTACTAGCGCTACGTCACCGACTCAGTGACCAAGTCAAATCAAATGAAGTTGTTATAAACGTGTAATTACACGTATTAAGTCTTAATTACGAGAAAACGACACAATTACGACCAGTTCGCAGTTGTGTGTTATTATTAGTGAGCTAAAGTTAACGAGGAATAGTTCGAAGCCCATTTAATAGCTCGATGTGTTAGCATTTCCAAAAATACGAATCTACTCGCTATATGTATTATTATTAATAACAATAATATTATTATAAAGATAACTTCCCGATAAAGCCATAATAAATGGCATGTTTATAACCAGCATATTAACACACACACACACACACATTTGTGCATTTAATGAAACGAACTACACAAAATGACACGTCCGTGGTTCCTATCAGATTGAACTGTAAATAAAACGGGCTGTTATTACCTGTCCCGGGGTGGTTGGGGTGGACGGAAGGTCCAGCTGCGGTAATTCGGGCGTCCTGACACCGGGACTCGACTCCCTCTCTGCGGCAACTTCCAACCCTCCAAGCCCAAAGCGAATTAAAGACAAATCACTACACAAACCCGGTACATTACGATGTTTAAAGGTTCGGTGTGATGCGGGAAATGGTGCCGATCTTTCTACATCATGTTTCTAACCGATTCCACCGGTTTTATTCCGTCCCAGAACGACCGGGATGCCCTAAACACGGGAGCGGAGTCCCGGAAAACACCGCAGGGGTGTGTGCAGAGTCGCTGTCGGACAAAAGCCTGCAAAGATCTTTTCTTTTAATGTTCTTTTAATGTTCTTTTAATGTTTTTTTAATGCCCTTCCGTCCATTATCTAGAGTCTCCAGCGCTTTTGTGCTTCCCAGGTCACGGTGGGACACACACACTGGGTGAATACACCGAACACCTGAACAGGTCGCCGGTCTGTCACACGTCGCCTGCTTTTACTCTATGGACTGTACTAAACACCAAACTAAACACCAAACGTACAATATTTAGCAGGTGCTTTCATACGAATAAGGTCACACACACACACACACACACACACACACACACACACACACACACACACACACACGCTCATCTCATCCATCTCAGACCCTAAACGCTGGGTCAAATACACTCAACACTAAACACCTGAACAGGTCACACACACACACATGCTCAGCATGTCTTTGGACTGTAAAAGGAGTGCCCGGAGCGAAACCCATACTGACACGGCAAGAACATGCAAACTCTACAATCCCCACCCCGGGTCACAGTGTCCCAGGGATCGATCCCGATTCATCGTAAACACTGTAGAGAGAAAAGACCCGGAGCTTCTCACCTGGGATTCGAACCCTGAACCTTCCTGCTGTGAGGCGTCAGTGCTGCACACTCACCACTCAATAATAATGATGATTAAACTATTATACATAATAATATTTCTGAAGACAGACATTACAGAGTGTAATTCACGTGTGGAAAACTCCACGCTGGATATTTTACACGTCATTAAACCACAAACAATAACAGGCCAATAATGACCTTGGAAAGAACTACCAGGTCGACCTTAAAGTCAGCACACGTCACACAAACTGCCCCCTGATGTTCGTTACCATTCATCTGTTTTGATGAGAGACTAAAGCTGCAGGGGTCAGGTGATTGGGGATTAGTGGTCAGCAACAAAACCCGAATTCGATTCCAGGGTTTCCCGCTGGGTACTCAGGTTTCCGCCCACAGTCCAAAGACATGCAGTCAAGTTAAGATACTGGAAACTGTCCTGCGTGTGTTTGTGTGTGTCTCTGTACCCTGTAACACACCGGCGACCTGTTCAGGTGTTTGGTGTGGACAGGACTGGACAGATGGATGTAAACAAAAATAAATGCTGATATGAGATATTTCGATAAGCTGCTCCTGATAATAAAGTATTTATTAATATTTAATTTAAATATTTATGTTTTTATAAAGTTATGAATTGTGCTGGAGGTCAACAGCACAAAGAATAAATACTTAAATCTAAACAATCATGACATCACAGCTTCATGTATAACAGTCGTCATGGTTCTTTTAAACACAAGCAACACAGTTGTATAGTGTGTACAGCACAAATACTCGTTCAGTTGTGTTTGTGTCCGACATACTGTACAAGGACACGCAAAGGGTCCGAACGTGGCCCACGGGCCGTAGAAAGCACTAAGGTCTTTATAGCTTTATATGAAACATCCTGAAATCTTAACTAAACTGTTACGAGTGTGTTAGGTGTGTGTCTCCTCGTCTCCTCCTCTGCTGTGTATCTTAGTCATCCTCGTGTCCTTCATCACTGTTAGTCTCGAACCTCGGCACTGCAGTTGGCCGGAGATCTTCGGTCCTCATTAACACGAGGGCCGATCGTCCAGACGTCTGTCCACACCGTCGCCAAACACACACACATTTCATCCCTTTTTAATAACGCAGAAGAAATAAAAGTTTATATTTTTATACAAAAAGCTCGACTAATCACCACTTCTCATACCGGCCTGTATTTAAACTTTGTATTTGTTTGTTCTCCACATAAAGAAGTGGTGTGTAAATACACACACACACACACACACATTATACACAACTTTATACAAATATAGCTTGACAAAAAATGACACAAAAACCACAGGAGATTTTATTTAGCTTTTATTTTGTAAACGTAGTTGTGTTGTGTTGTATCCACATTGTGTGAGGATGAAACTCGCACTCAGTTGAGGTGTTGTGTGAACAGTGCAGTGTTGTGATCCTCCGTCTTGCTGCTGGTGAGGAAGTGAGGATGAGGAGGAGATTCTCCACAGTACGACTTCCTCACCGCCACGAAATAAAACGGGATGTGAGAGATTCTCCCGCTCGACCAGCACTGATGAGAGAGAGAGAGAATCACATCAGAACTGTTCTACACTGCAACCTGCACGTCTAACACACACACATGCATGCACGCACGCACGCACACACACACACACACACACACGCACGCACACACTCACCACTGTGAGCAGGGCACCGTGCTGGAAGTGAGGATGGAACTGGATCAGTCTGGGCTCTTCTCCAGTCTCACCTTGTACAAAACCGCTTAAATAAAGCACAAAACAGAATTAGGGGCCTCGCTCAGGGGCCCAAAAGTGGAGCACTTCTGATCACTCGAGCATTCTGTCACACACACCATGGAAGCAACTCGAAGACGGGACTGGAGCGCGTCTTAAAAACGGCAACGACGGCAGGATGGTGGGACGATTCAGATCCACCTGATACAATACACACACACACACACACACACACACATTAAGTGTCTTTACAGTGTGTGTGTGTTGTGTTGTGTACACTCGAACCTTTCAGGAGCACAGCCAGTCTCTCTCCGGTGGGATCCCAAGTGAGTGACTGCACCTCTCCACCAAGACTGATCAGCAAACACAAGTTATAATGACTGTCTCTCTCTCTGTCACACACACACACACACACACACACACACACTTACACGAGGTCGTCATGCTCACTGAACGTGGTCTCCGACAGATCCGCCACCACTTCAGCAGTTTGAGGTCCTCCTGAAAAACACCAAAACAACACCAAACCCATCAGGCGGAACATTATGACCACCTTAATAAGCTCATGCTGGACCCCCTGCGGCCGCCTGTCGGCTCTCGGATCGAGAGCTGGAGGAGGTGCTGAGGAGGTGCTGAGGAGGCACTGAGGAGGTTTATAGATGAAATGGAAGCGGATAATAAAATGATGCACAGGAAGTGATGAGCTGATGTGAGTGTGGAGTTTCAGCTCAGATCGTCTGCAGTGACGCATCACAGATCCACATTATACACACACACACACACACACGCACACAAACACACACACACGCACACACGAGAGATATAATAATCAATATAATAATCAAATCAACAGCAACGCTTGGTTATTACCTGCCGTATGAGAGAAGGTGAGAGCGTAGATGAGAGTCTCACCGTGAACACTGAACAACAGTCTCGAACCATCAGTGCTCCAGCACGCCGACTGTAAACACAATTCATCAGTAATAGTGCTGCTATTGTCTGCTGCAGGTTATACACACACACACACACACTTCACAGGCCGCTGCTTTCCTCTTGTGTGTTACATGTTGTGTGATAAATAAAATAAATGTGATTATTATACGGAGGTGATGGAGTCGTGCTCGAACCTGACAGCGTCCTTTCAGACCGGGCCACCGCTCGCAGGTCCACATCTTCGTCTCCCAAACTCTACACAATTATACAAGAATTATACACACAATTATTATCACGCAAACGTAACAAAAGTGGATTTTAAACGTTTTGTTTAGTGAATAAACGCCGACGTTTCGGCGTCTAAATGATTCATTTATGTTGGGTGTTTTCCACCGGACAGTCCGGTTCATCTGCTCCTGTATTCTGGAGCGTTAGTACGAGCGTGAGACCCGGGAGACCCTGAACACGACTCGATGATGCACGACACGGCTCCCCCTGCAGGAGGGTCTGTGCTAGTGCTGCTGATTCTGATTCAGTTTAATAAGGAACCGAGTTCATACGAGTCGGAGTCGATCAAACGAATCGGTTCAGTCGATTCCTCTGAATCTGAATCAGTCGCTCATCTACCGAAGCGTCTTGCCTGTCTAGACACCACCTAGAGGATTAGTACAGAACTGTAGTCGATAGAAACGACACATTTGTCACGTTTTATCCGCTACACCGAGATCGAGGATCATTTCTGTAACGATACAACTGCACAACACTTAAACAAGAACACTTCTACCATCACACACAACTTCATCTGGGGAATTTTACATGTTCTCCTATAGTCTGGAGAGAAAAAAACAACTTTTCTGATCCGTTTAAGAAGCCGAACATCTAATGACGTCGGTTCCGTATCCTGTAGCTAAAATTTGTAATCTTTAAAAAAAATATGTTATTTATATGATTATTATTTATATCGATCTGATATGAATTCACACCAACATGCTCATTAATAACCGAACCATGAAATCAATGGAAAAATATATATTAAAAAAATTATAATGATTATTTTTGGTGTCCCCCCTCCCTCATATGGAGACTTTTATTTTGACGTTTGGGATTTGTGAGCCGGTGTAACTAGCGGAGCCGGGCGGCTGAATAAATCACATCTACATATTAATGTGCACTTTCTGATTCATTCATTATTTAGCACAGCATAGCGACGGCTAATTTACAGCCATTAATGACACACGGTCATGAGAGTCTGAAACGACATACAGAGTAGATCCGGAGCCCGACAGGTCTACTGGGGATCTTTAGAAAGGTCTCAGCTTAGAGGACGTCATCCTCAAACGTTCTCCGAGGGAAAGAAGGATCTAAATACAGAACCTCGATTGTTGCTGCAGAACAGTCGGACACGGCGACCGGGTCACATGATCTTATTACCCGATCAAAAAATGTCTTTTGCTTTAATGGTTAAATGTTTGGTTCCCTGTTTACTGTTGATAATTATTAAAGAGAAAATCACTTCGTTTACTGGCTCGATGCAGCCAGATGTGTGTGAGGGTGTGATGAATATTAATCACTCCGAGATAAAAGTGTGAAGAGAGAGAGAGAGAGGAATGAGACGATGCACGAGAGAGAGAGACAGAATGAGAGAGAGAGACAGATTGAGAGCAAGAGAGAGAGAGAATGAGAGAGAGACAGTGAGAGAGGAATGAGATGTACGAGAGAGAGCCATACAGACACACAGAGAGAGACAGAAAAAGAGACACAGAGAGAGAGAGAGAGAGGAATGAGAAGATGTATGAGAGAGAGACAGACAGAGAGACAGACATAGAGACAGACAGAGAGAGAGACAGAATGAGAGAGAGAGGAATGAGAAGAGTGTACGAGAGAGAGAGACCTACAGACAGTGAGGGAGAGACAGAAAGAGAGACAGAAAGACAGAGAGAGACAGAAAGAGAGAGAGACAGACAGAGAGCGAATGAGAGAGAGACAGACAGAGAGAGAAAGACAGACAGACACAGAGAGAGAATGAGAGACAGACAGACACAGAGAGACAGACACAGAGAGACAGACAGACACAGAGAGACAGACACAGAGAGACTGACAGAGTGAGACAGAGAGACAGAGACACACAGAGAGAATGAGAGAGACAGACACACAGAGAGAGAGAGAGCAGCACTATTCATTTCACAATTTTTTCTTTTTATTTTCTATTGTCAATTTTTTTTCTTAATATTGTTATACTGGTCATCATGAGATACTGAATCAGTATTCTGAGATACTTCGATGTTTTTTTGAGATATTAAATTGTTAAATTGAGATACTAAGATGTTATTTAAAGATACTAAATTATTTAGAGATTTTAAATTATTTAGAGATATGTTTATTGTTAGATGTTATTTTGAGTCTCTCCCTCTTTGCTGCTAATATAAGTGCAATACTTTCATGTGTTTGTGGCGTCTCTTGCAGTCTGATCTCGCGGATGTTGCAGCGGGATCCCTCTCGGCGAGCCCCTCTGAGCCAGATCGAGTCCCATCCATGGCTGCAGGGTGTCGACGCGTCTCCATCGCCGCTCTCCTCGCAGTGTAGCCTCTCACATCAGGAGCACCAGGACATCCTGCAGGCCATGATTTCAGGAAACATCGCCGACAGAGACGCCATACAAGAGTGAGCATCCCGTACGCACCGAGGAGTAATTCATCTCCACAACACTAGAGGGAGGCGGGCGAGTCTCCGAGGGTTCCGGCACGTCTGTGTTTTTACTTTCCAGTTTTAGCGACGGATGAGAACGATCGTTGTTGGAGATTTTAGACGTGATTGGTGGAGAGACACGTGATCTATACGGATGAGGTGCATTGTGGGAGATGTGGTTCCACTGCTGGTAGAGTGAGGTCACTAGTTAGATGGTGAGAAAGCGAGTCCTGAATACAGGAACCTTTAACAAATCCTCCAACAATCCAACAACCGGTACAAAGTCGTACTGAATTATTTTAACAGATTTACAGTCTTGTAGCCAATCAAATAATCTACACACACAAACAATCTGTTTATCGTAAACATATCACTATTCTCCCCCTAGGTAGTGCGTTTAGTGTTTCAGCGTTTGCGTCGAACTTCTAAGTGCGGTTTCTCCCCTACAGACCACAAGAGGGCGCTGAGGACCCTATAATGATTTATTTAATCGTAGCTGGTTGTTAAATGCTCTACTGTTTGTGTGTTAGCGCTCTGGATGCTGATCTGTACGACCACATTACAGCCACATATTACCTGCTGGGGGAACGAATCCTCCGAGACAAACAGGAGCTGAATGAGGAAAGACTCACACAGTAAGTCATACACACACACACACACCAACCTTAATATGAGAGTAACCGTATAAAAATGTTCGTAATCCTGTGATATATTATGTGCTGGTTTTATTTTTTTTAAACAGGACGCCCTTTAATGAGCCGTTGGACTTAGCGGATGGCCAAGGCGTCCAAGCGAATGCACTTAAAGAGACGTCTCTGGCTCCTGTGGCCTTGTTGGGGTCTGTATCGCCTGCATTTCCCAGACGGGGTGTCTGTGAGTCCGGCGACCTGCTGGCTCCCAAACCCAGTCGTCAAGACACGTCGTTTAGCGACTTTGTGAGCCCCAGCTCTTGCCTCGGTCTCAGTCTTCGCTCGGTGGCACCAGATCCGACTCCAGTGGTCAAGAGTCTCGGAGCTTTGCAGCAGATTTGTGAAGAAGAGGAAGAAGAGGATCGTGAAGAAGACCAACAGTCGACAGAACCGTCCCGTCCGGAAACAACTCCGAAGCATCGCTTAGTAACACAGGCAGCAAGTGTCGCAGAGAAGCCGGAGAGAAAAGGGGAGGAAGGAAGGAAGGAGTCTGGACTTAATAAACTGTCAGAAAAGGATGAATTTCAGATGGAAGATGAAGGCTGTCAGAAATCCGACACTGTAGTAGGAACACGTCAATGGACGGAGAGAGGTCCGCACCACACCCAGGAAACCATAGGGGTAAAAAACATGGAGCAGAAGACCCATCATCAGAATCTTGATAGACATGATACACGGAACTACACCGAAGTAACCAGCAAAAGTGTCTGGAACCCCGAGCAGCAGAAAACACATGAGAAGCTCCAACTACCAGATGATCCAGAGAAACATCTAAAGGACCGGGACTTTCGTACACTAGATGGACCGTCATCGACTTTCCAAACTTCTGACTCGAAGCTCGAAGATGCTAAACAAGAAGACGTTCTGGAAAAATGTCCTCAAGCGAGGGAGCAACGGCAAAGCGAGGACGAGGAGATAAAAGAACGGGTCTCGGACGAGTCTGGAACAGAAGGACACGACGAGCTTCGAGGAAAACCGGTCCAGATCAAAAACCTCCAAGAGGAACCGAGGAGATCTGCAGGCGCAGAAAAAAATGACTTCCAGCCAGTAAGAGGATCAGAGGTGCAAGCGAGAGATAAGAAGAACACAGAGGATGATGGGAAAGCAGGACCGGCTTTAGACAGAATGAAAGATGAGACAGAGATAAAGCATCAAACGTCGGATGAAGGCGCATCGGTTTCTCAGAAGCGTGCCGAGGAACCGACAAAAGCACGGAACGTTTCGGACGCCGTTCTCCAGGAGAGACCAAAGACAGACGGACCGTCATTAGACGGGAACCAATCAGAAGTGACCAAAGCGAGAAAAACGTCTCACGAGAACGAGAATCGGATGAATTTTCAGATAAACGATGGAGCCTTCACGTCGGCGCTGACCAAACGCCAACCGGAAGAGCTACCAGAACCAGAACCAGAACCGGCCTTCAGAACCAATGGTAAACACAATAACCAGAGTGTTCAGATCCTCGAAAGATTCTCACCATCGACTAGACTCGACCCGGTCCAGTGTTGCTGGGGTCAGAGCGACTCGTCCAGCGAGAACCTCGAGGACAACAACAACACCCCGTCCAAGCCCAGACCGCAGGAGACCAGCGTCATCCTCGCCCCCTGCGCCTCGCCACGATTCCATCCCAAGAACCACTGTGTGGACCTGAGACCGGACGGCGTGGAGACCCGGAGATGCGAAAAGATGGACGAGGCGAATTCCAAACCTCACCAGGGTCAGCGCGGATCCCGAGACGGCGGCGACGGCAACACGGCGTCAGACGCCAACAAGAACAAGAACGTGAACCTGCGAGAGCGTCTGCTGCAGATCCCGCTGTGTGAGAAAGCGCTCTCGTTTAACATCCAGCCCACGTCCAAAGAAAAACTGCTTCCGTTCGCGCAGTACAACTGCTGCCACGTCCTATAGGGGGCGGTCTCTGGTTTTCCGAATCCCATCATGCTTGTGGAATCCCTGGTTTCCTGTCAGACCCAGCACCTCCTCATTATCATCATCTACCATGACCACGGTGGCGCTTCACTGATGTGAGCGCCACGGGATTCTTCGATTATTATTGAAGCTACTTCACGCTGACCTTTAATAGAACTAGAACTAGAACCACCCCTCTTACCCCCCAACCCTAAAAATCTGTTTGTCCTGTTATGGCTTTTTGTTTTTCTAGAGCAGCTTCACCCAAATAGATGTAGCACACACAAGACAAGTTGGTCGGATGAGTTGATATGAATATATATTTTAAGTACCGACCGTCTCCGACTTGTTTTGCGGGTTCGTTTCCTCGCCGCGTCAGTGATGGTGTCGGTGCCGGTGTGAGTGTCGGTTTCTCCAACACTATGTGTGTTAAATATCAGAAGCAACAGAAGCAATAGTGACGGTGGGACGAAGTCGTGCAATAAAAACACATGCAGCAAGTCTTCGTGAATTTAGTCAATAAAATAGAAAAAAGTCAGAAAAGAATCGGAAAGACTCGTCGGACGTGCGCGAGGTACGAGGTCCAGACTACAAAGGTTATGAGGTTCAGTCCCATTCGCCATTTGCTTGAATTGTCACCCGTATTATTCATAAGTTAGGGGGGTTGGATTGGAAGATTTAGTCGACATGGTTGAACGGAAGCACCAATCAGATGCAAACGACAATCACTCACTCATCCTCTCTCTCTCCGAGCACCTACAGAGCCAAAGCGTGGCTCAGTCGTTCCCTATCATGTCCTTGGAAAAACCCACCACTTCACACTTTCCTACATTTCGATTGGTTCGTTCGATGCGCCATTGAACCTGACGGCCCACCAGGGTTATGTACATAAACAAAACATTTACTGTTACTCACCGACGTGTGTCTGTCAGTCCGGGTTCGGGGGGCTCCTTACGGCGTCGGACACAAGGAGGCGCTGTTTATGTACAGAGGCTGTGCAAATGACATCACACAACTGGAGGGTCAACACAAACGCCACAGAACCCTCAGAACCTCGAATGAGCTCACGGTGCGTACGGTCCTTGCGCAACTACGCAAGGACTTCCGATGTAGACCACAAGAGGGAGCCTGACAGCCTTTAAAGCAATAGAGAGTGCACACTTGTAGATAAAGTAATCCCTCGTTGTAAATGTCGGTGCCTCGATGTTGACGACAATCCGTTTTACAGTTTTGCACTTAGAAGCTCGACGCCCCCCTCTAGTGTCGGGGAACTATAAAAGGCAACGCCAGAGCACTTACCGAGAGTCCGGATTATTTTTATTTATATATTTTATTTATGTATTAAAAACCCTAAAAGACAAATTGAGCACAAAGTGACACTGAAACGTTTAGAACGAAGGAGGCGAGTGTTATGGGGACCGTGTTCAATGCAACGGTGGTGGGACTTGAACCAAAAACCTTCGATTACACTTACAGGGGCAGATATACAGGAGCGGAGAGAAAGGAGCAGTTATACAGGACAGATAGGAACATATAGAGGAGCAGATAGACAGGAGCAGTTAGACAGGAGCAGTTAGACAGGAGCAGTTAGACAGGAGCACATAGACAAGAGCAGATAGACATATACAGGACAGATAGGCACATAGACAGGAGCAGATAGACAGGAGTACATACAGGAGCAGATAGACAGGAGTACATACAGGAGCAGATAGACAGGAGTACATACAGGAGCACATACAGGAGCACATACAGGAGCAGATACAGGAGTACATACAGGAGCACATATACAAGACTTGTGATGCACATAAACGCGCTCATGACAGTGTTACACAATCAAAGGTTATGAATCAAGGTTAAGATGAGAACAAGGTGACTTCATATCATTCATGAGTTATTTTGTAGTTGTTGTTGTTTACTACGCGACATCACCTGGTTGAGACATCGCGACGGTTTCGGACGTCCCTGGTGTTACCGTCCTGCAGGAACAAACTCTCGGACACATCTGGTCATGTACAGTGTGTATAATTATATATATATAATTATAAATATATCGATATATTCCTCCCAGCATGTGTTATTAACTATGAATATGCTACCGACACACTATTGTGTTTCCACTTGACATACCGTTCACCACGACACAATACAAAGTATTTAAAGAAGCGCATTTTAGATCGTTTAAAAGCAGCCGGCTTAGCGCGGCGCACACACTTCACGGTCAGGAATAAAAGAAGTGAACGTATGAATATTTCAAGTAGCGATAATGATTTAGAGAAGTTATTGTGAGGGTACTCATGACTGCCCCCTAGTGTGCGCAAATGTGTTTTACTGCACGGATAGTTCCTGCAGCGTCGTCAACCCTCGCTCGGTGTTGTGACATCACTCGGTGAACAATGGTCTCATTCAGAGAGAGAGAGAGAGCGAGAGAGTCGTTCCGTGTCGGGGGCACGATAAGCTGTTTACGTGTTTATGAGAAGTAAACGAGTGACTTCTGATAGTCCCGTGTTCTGTATTCCAGGGTCGGTGAGATACTTTTAGTACAGACGGACTCTCGAACACTTACTGACTCTCCATGCATCTGATGTTCTTGTCTGTAGCACAGAGGCGAGGTTTAGAAACACTTTCCTTCAGGGTGACTGGCTGAATAACTCATCGAGCCGCACACGTGTCTAAACTTTATTCACTCCCAACTAATATATAAACGTTTTATACACGCTGTGGAATGTGTGTTGTAAAAACACAACGCCGTACATGTACTACTCATGACTGCAGGTCTGTGGTAAAAATCATAAATCAGACGGATTTGTCGTGTTTATTTTCCATTTTTTTCCATCGTCATGAATCTCCAGTTTAATTCATCGAATCACTTCATTGGGTTCAGAACGACGTCCGGGTCACATCTCTGTCCCATCCACCCTTATAAAAACAACGACTCTTTGTCTCAAATGAGATTAATTTATTTTTGTATTTATTTATTAAAAGCGATTGAACTCAAGAAGTGCCTGTGTGGTTTTTAGGGCTGTCCACAACCAAGGATTTTGTTGGTCGACCAGTGGTCGTCATTTACTTCAACTAATCGACTAATAGTCG
>JAOTRQ010000025.1:15639-26368 GCA_028565875.1 Hoplisoma paleatum
GTGTGTGTGTGTGTGTGTGTGTGTGTGTGTGTGTGTGTGTGTGTGTGTGTGTGTGTGTGTGTGTGTGTGAGCTTGATCACCTTGTGATATTTGGTAACAGACAACATAATATTTTAAAACTATACTTTTTTGTTTTATATATATATATATATATGTGTGTGTGTGTGTGTGTGTGTGTGTGTGTTCTCTAGTCGGTGGACTTTGAGACCAAGCGCTCGTACACGTTGAAGGTTCAGGCCACCAACCCTCACCTGGACCCTCGCTTCAGCATCTACGGCCCGTTTAAGGACACGGCCGTGGTCAAGATCTCGGTGGAGGACGCAGACGAGCCGCCCACGTTCATGGCCCCTAGTTACAATTTTGAGGTGGAGGAAAACGCGCCGGGGGGCACCATCGTGGGCCGGGTACACGCCAAGGATACGGATATCGCCAACAACCCCATCAGGTAGATTCTAACATAAAGGCTCTGCGGCGGGAGCTACTAGCCCACTATTATTTGTGCATCGCCTCCATCGGCCACCAGAGGTCATCGTTTCGCCTCGTTTTAACCTCGTTCTGTTTGTCTCCTCTCCAGATATCTGATCCCGCGCTACACCGACCTGGAGGAGTTCTTCACCGTCAACTCTGAGGACGGGATGATCAAAACCACTCGGACCCTGGACCGGGAGACTCAGGCTTGGCACAACATCTCAGTCAGCGCCACGGAGATCGGTACGCGTACGCTCCCCTCTCTCCCTCCCTCCCTCCCTCTCCAAAATTACAGAGGAGCCTCGATTTTCGCATTCCTCTCTGCCCACGCGGAGCCGCCGCCACCGCCCCGCCTGGCTTTACTGTGGTCGCCCCGGTTCGGATTTCCTTCCTGCGTTGCATTTTCAAACCTGTAATCGTGCGAGTATTTCCGTACGCAGCATAAAAACAGATTTATTTCAGCCATGGGGCGGCGCCGGCGGTCGCCTGATACCAGGTCACATGATCCTACTTTTGGCTTTCTGGTTTTGGGGTTTCGGTTTGGACTCATACTCATGGGTGGGGAAGTCACATTCCGCGGCACTAGTTTAACATAGCTGCACTTATCTAGGGTCGTATCAGGGTTGGAACAGATGTGGATGATGAGCGCCCCCTACCTTACAGCTAAAGATATTTACAGTCAGCTTCAGCGAACAGAGAGTTTTTTTGTCTAATTGTCATTAGCTTTCAGCATCGAACCTATTTATATGGGTACAGAGAAGTCGATTCTTAATGGTTACATGTTGGTAAAAATATTCTTGTGTTTAAAATAAAATTTAAATTATTATTAGTCACAATTCTGTTTACTATTTTATTTGAGCTTATATATGATCTGCCTAAATTAAAAGGACAGTTAAGGATAACTGTGCGAGATGGATCTATAAGGATTCGCTACCATTTATACTCCCCCTTGTGGTCTGCGTTGGTACTGCTTGCAGTAGGCGTCATTTTGAGGTGTAATTAGAACATTCGTCTGTCTGGTCTCTGTATGTTCACTCTTTGATCTCTGATTGTTCACTAGCTGATCCCTGATTGATCTTTGACTGTTCACTGACTGATCTCTGACTGTTTACTTACTGATCACTGACTGTTCACTTACTGATCACTGACTGTTCACTTACTGATCACTGACTGTTCACTTACTGATCTTTGACTGTTTACTTACTGATCACTGACTGTTCACTTACTGATCTGTTCACTTACTGATCACTGACTGTTCACTTACTGATCTGTTCACTTGCTGATCACTGACTGTTCACTTACTGATCTCTGACTCTTCACTTACTGATCTCAGTGTGTTCACTGTCTGATCTCTGTGTGTTTACTGTCTGTTCACGGATTGATCCCCGACCGTTCATTATCTGATCTCCGTATGTTTCCTTTTTCGATCTCTGACTGTTCACTTACTGATCACTGACTGTTCACTTACTGATCTCTGACTGTTCACTTACTGATCTCAGTGTGTTTACTGCCTGTTCTCGGACTGCTCCCCGACCGTTCACTATCTGATCTCCGTATGTTTCCTTTTTCAATCTCTGACTGTTCACTGACTGATCCCATGCTGTTCCAGGCGGGCATCATCAGGACACGAAAGTGCGAGTGAACATCAAAGTGAAGGACGTCAACGACAACCCGCCCGAGTTCGCCACTCAGGATGAAGTGATGATGTGTGAGAACGTCACGCCGGGCACGGTAAGAACCCGTCACCCGTTTCATCCTCCACACCGAGCGCTTCAGATCACCACAGATGAAACGAAGGACGATTCATTTGTGAGATCAAGACGTTTCTTTTTTCTTTCTTTCTTTTTTTTTTTTACCTTCGCCGGCTTTAACCGCTCTGATAAAGCCGGATCTTCATTAGCGGCGTACTTACAGTTCCACAGTTCCACCGCGGCTGAGAGGCAGAATTAATTAGCGCTTAAATGAGCTCACAAGGGCGTTTTGACGTCGATTAAAAAATGTACCTTTGTTAATTCGTTCCAAACAGAACAGAACGTCTGAGGACTTTAATGTAGTGTATTTATATAAAATATATAAAATAAAATACATTTTACAACCTGTACCTCTACTTTCACGGGTACGAGGACTAGATCTGCGGTAATGATAATATAAAAGAAATAACGGTAAAATAATGATGTCATAAATGTTGATTAATGGTGATGATAGTAATAATTATATAAATGTTAACAATTACAATAATAATGTTAATAATGATCATAAATCTCAATTCATCCAATCATCTGGGATCTTATTATGATGTTTGGATCCTGCAGGCTATAAAGACGCTGAGCGCGGTGGACAAAGACGAGATGCTTCACCGGCAGCATTTTCACTTCAGTCTGTCTCCCAGAGTGGCGAACAACCACAACTTCTCTCTGAAGGACAACAGAGGTGAGTTCGACCCCGCCCCTGTGCCCACCACGCCCTCTACTGAACCCATCTGGAACTGATCCTGTTTCGCGGGTGCCGTCACACCTCGTCGCTAATCGCTTCAGAGTTTTGGGATGAGACATGGCGAAGACCCGAATGTCCTCAATCCTCAATCCTTACTATCCGTGCCCGGACTGAGGGACACTCATGAGAGGAAATCCACGGGGGGAGGGGCACTTTTCTGTGCGCTGGTCCCAAGCCTGGGTAATAATAGAAAACATCGAGGTCGAGAACGGGTACGAAAATGACATCTCATTATTAAAATCTATCTTATCTTATTATCTTTTATTATTGTTCTTATTTAATATCAGTAATAATAATATTCATCAATATTTATCAATAATAATAATAATCAACATCATCATCACAGTATAATAATAATATAATACACGTTCATGATGATGGTAATAATTAAATAAATGGAAGCAATAATAAAGAATGTCAATAATAAAAATACATCTGTTTAAAACTATAATACATAAATAACTAATAATTAAAAAATAACAATAAAATTGTTAATGATTATAATAACAATTGGAACAATAATAATAATAATAATCTTTTAAAGACTTAAGAAACAACAAGAAGAAGAATGTTAATAATAATAATAATAATAATAATATTGTTAACAATAATAATAATAAAAATATGTTTTAGTAACAACGATAAGAATAATTTTAATAATAATAATATTGTTAACAATAATTAATAATAATAATAATTCTGTTAACAATAATGATAAAAAATAATAATAATAATAATATTGTTAACAATAATTAATAATAATAATAATTTTGTTAACAATAATGATAAAAAAAGAATGGTAAAAATAATAATAATAATAATAATAATAATAATATTAATAACTATAATAATAATAATTGTTTAAGACTTAAGTAACAACTACGATAAAAAGAAGAATGGTAATAATAATAACATTGTTAACAATAATAATAATAATAATAATAATAATAATAATAATAATAATATTGTTAACAATAATAATAATAATAATAATAATATTGTTAACAATAATAATAATATTAATAACTAATAATAATTTTTTAAGACAAGTAACAACAACGATAAGAAGAATAATTTTAATAATAATAATATTGTTAACAACAATAATAATAATAACATATCAGTAGGAATAGTCAGAATGTTTGCCATGCTTATTTATTATTATTATTATTATTACAATTATTATTGTGCTGCCGTTGTTGCTAATAATAATGATAATTAATAAGAATATTAAGAAACATAGTGTAAAGCTGCTCATTTGAAACTTTTCCGAAAGTCTCTCCAACATGAGGTCAAGTCCCAAACCTCCAGAGCGTTTAATCATGTGATGAGCTGTATAAGATATAAAAGTCCTATTAGTGGAGGAGAAAAGCCAGATAATTGCACTTTAAATGGATATTTGGAACTGAAAGATAAATCCCTTTCATGTGACTGTGGAGGGTCTGAACGGGGGCTGGAGGAGACCCTCTCCCGTTTGATGTAATGAGACTGTAGAGCGACGCTTTTGACCCACACATCAGTCGAACCCGGAGTCACATCGATCCGGACGCCACGACTGACCGCCGTTATCACCGCGCGCCTTTCACACAATTTGACGAAGGGATTTTTTTTTTCTCGGTTATCTCGTCCTTCATTATGGCACTCCGGCCTGGCACAGACCCCCCACAACCCCCCAGCCACCACCTCTCTGTTATCAGTTAAAGTTAATGAAGGCCAGCGCTGATTCTATTTCCTGTTCCTGTGAGCTTACGACCGAGTCGTCTGATTAAGATCAGAATGTCTCTATCATGATTTTATACTTTTTATTTTCTTTTTTTTATGATTTGATTAAGCGCCAAGGTGCCAGTCCATCAGCGGCTGGGTCACCAATCACGGCTCGAACCCAGAGCATAAACAATAAGTCAAGAGATAAATAAATGATAATTGTTGTTATTGTTGTTATTGTTGTTGTAATATTATTGTCATAAAAGGGGTCGTATTAATAATAATAATATTTATTTTAATTATTTAACTAATACCCGAGCTAATAATAATATTATTAATTTGACCACAATATGATCGTTAACAATATCCACAAGAAATATTAAATACTATTAATAGAAACAAAAAAAAATAATATGTTCATAATAATAATAATTCCAAACTATATACAAAATAAATTATGTAATAATTATTATACTAATAGCTTGCATTAATAATAACAATAATAACAATATCCAAAATAAATAATAATGTCTTAATGAAATGAAAATAAATCTTATTTGTTATTAATAAATAAATAATAAAAATGTATATTATTGTAAACATTTCTTAACTAAAACAAACTCGATAGTACAAATACAATCAACATATAAATAACATGAAAAATTCTAATGAACGTTATGCAAAATAAATAATTAACTTATAAGTAATAAAATAATCATGATTATTATACACAATTATATCAATATATACAGTAAATAATATACAAAATATTTATAAAAACATAAATAATTAAATGACAGTATTTATTATACAGCTCAAAAACAAATAATAATTATTATGTCATAAATAAATAATAGCCACCTCGTGTCAGTGAGCGTCCCCGGTGAACACAGATCTATTTCAGTCCCGCGTAATGTCGCGTCTCGAACCACCGAAGCGCTGGTTTGGGAAATAATCCTTTATTCAAACTCCCGTTCATAGCCAAAATGTTCTTCTCTAGAAATAAAGAGCCTCCGCGAGTCACATGCTTCCAGACTAATAATCATAATCATCCTAATGATGACAGAAGAGAAATTGGGTTCCACGTTTCAAACTCATTGTGGGACATTAGCTTGAAATGACTCCGGTATAATAGAACGGAGACCCGCGGATCCATTTTGGCTTCAGGTGCGACACGTCTGTACTTTTTTTTACGCCACCCGGGGTAATTTCACACCGAGAACATTACAGTCGGTGCTAAAACATAACGTCACGGTGTCACGCCGTCCCAACACCGACACCATGAGTCTCATGGGGCGTCTGAGGACGGGAAAATCATCCAACCGCAGGGTCCTGGACCAACTCGAGTCTTCCATTGTACTTCCATTGTAACGGCACCCACAGACACCCTGATTGAGTTTTTAACCCACAATGGAATGGTGGTACATGGACTCCAAAAGTCCATTTATCTAAACCGTGATTCCTATTTTATGCTTTGACTTGACTTGACTTGACTTTGGACCATTCAGCTGGTGAGATCTTTGATTTCACCTTCACCAAAGTACGAGATGTTTCAAAGACTGTTCCATGTGCCTTTACTGGTCGACGTCCTCAGACCTGGAGAGATCATGACAAGGTGCGTTAAAGCCATTGAAGCAGAAGTTCCGTAGGAACCAAATGTTTTGCCTCGACTGACTTGACTTGAGACCATTCAAGTGCAAAGATCTTTGATCTTACTTTCACCAAAATACAAGACGTTTCAAATGCTGGTGGTTTCATCCCTCAGACCTGGAGAACCCGTGACAAGGTGCATTGAGGCCAGAGTTTTCCAAAACCATAAATGTTAAAAAATTATATAACCTCTGATTGATTTGACTTGAATGACTTGACTCGAGGCCACTCTGGTGGAGAGATCTTTGCTCCACCTTCACCAAAACACTCAATGCTAGAAGATCTTTACCGTGCCAGTGTTCCATTTTACTAGTAGACCTGGACAACTTTGTTTGATACGTTCTGCTCCGTTTCCACAGACAGCACGGCGACGGTGGTGGTGATGCGCAAGGGCTTCAGCAGGGTGACCCAGGACGTCTACGCGCTCCCAATTGAGATCAGCGATAACGGGGTCCCCCCTCTGAGCAGCACCAACACCCTTCTGATACGGGTCTGCAGCTGCGACGCCAAGCAGACCATCCTGTCCTGTAACGTGGAGCCGTTCGTCCTGCCGGCGGGCCTCAGCACGGGGGCGCTCATCGCCATCCTCGCCTGCATCGTCATCCTGCTGGGTAAGAGAATCCTCACGTCCGTCGATGGATCAGCTAGAATGCCAAATGGTTGGCGTTGGATAGATTTTCTACTAGCAGACCAGTTTTGATAGTCCAAGGTTTGGTTGGGTGGCACCTGAGCCTGGTCCCAAACACAGATAGAAGGGTGGAGTCAGGAAGGGTTTCGGGTTACGCCAAATCAATGATGCGGATGAGGGCGCCTATTTACCTTTAGCGGTACGATAACAACTAGGGATGTAACGAAGCACCACCAATCGATCCAGGAATCGATTCACTAGAGGCACATTTCAATTAACTGTTTATTGAACTGATATATGAACAGCAGAGGGCGCTGCCGTTATTCAGACTTTGTTATTCTCTCGGCAGCGATCGTGGTGCTCTTCGTGGCCCTGCGGCGTCAGAAGAAGGAGCCTCTGATCGTCTTCGAGGAGGAAGACATCCGCGAGAACATCATCACGTATGACGACGAGGGCGGCGGCGAGGAGGACACAGAGGCCTTCGACATCGCCACGCTACAGAACCCCGACGGTGCCAACGGCTTCCTCCCGCGCAAGGACATGAAACCCGAGCTCAGTTACAGCGTCCGGGCCGGCCTGAGACCCGGCGGCGGCGGGGTGGACGTGGACGACTTCATCAAGACGAGGGTGTGCGATGCCGACGGCGACCCCACGGCGCCGCCCTACGACTCCATCCAGGTGTACGGCTACGAGGGGAGGGGCTCCGTCGCCGGCTCACTCAGCTCGCTGGAATCTGTCACCACCGATTCCGACCTGGACTACGACTACCTCCAGAACTGGGGGCCGCGTTTCAAAAAACTGGCCGACCTGTACGGCACCAAAGACTCGGCCGACGACAACTCTTAACGAAGAATTAGCGGAATTATCTTTCGGGACTTCCCGAGATAAACTCCTCCCCTTTTTTTTCGGCACTTCCACTAACGACGTGTGCTGTGTGAAGTTTACTATAAGCAATTCCATTACTTTAGATCGGTTTCTTTCGTTATATGAACCGAGAAGGACAAACGAGGGATTTTGTTGTCTGGGCGACGAAATAATGAAGGAATTAAAACAAATAAAATTACAGACGGCGCCTCACTAGGACGTCCGGGGAAGTGTTTTCCATCTGGGACGTTACGTATTCTGCATTCTGTTTTGCTGATACTGTGAACGGGCTCACGCGGGAACAGTTGCCTTACGAAGACCCCGAGGATTCAGATCTATCCCTAATCAGGAGCGCCCCCATCAGGTCTGGAGGAGCAACCCTAAAACGTTTCCAAGAAAATCTTTTTTTTCTTCATTATCGTTCTCAGTGTTTTTTGGTTTTTGGTTTGTTTCTATGATCCGGGCGAGGCGGGTAACCGAACAATAAAACGACGTGAGCTTCGGAAATCGCCTTAAATCACGGACACGGCAGTAGTGTGGCAAAACTTAACCCTATATAACCTGTGTACAGTACGTGCGACGTGTCTCCCGAGGATCCAACCCACGCCTAATGGTTCATAGACTGTACGTCTTTATTACCATCGATTATTATTATTATTATTATTATTATTATGATTCTTTTATGTTTATATGATTACGACTATGGTTATGGTTATTATTTTGGTGTCAACTTTGATTTGTTTTTTTATTATCCTTTTGATTTTTTTTAACCTTTTTCATTTCTTTGGACATATTTTATTCACAACCGAAAGGAAAATAGCAAATCTGTCCCGTCGTGGCGAGCAGAAGAGCGGCTAATTTCTATGTGTCGATTTTATGGTACCTATTTGTACAATTTTAAAAGTTCTTATTTTAGTATACATACGGATATCAGTATTTCGGAAACATGTAAGAAACTGTTACAGCATCACACTTATATTTTATGAACATTGTACTGTCGCTTTATTATGTGCTTCAATCTACGAAGCGGAAAAAAAAACTTTGAAATAAATAAACTTTTTATAAAAATTAATGGGCGACGTTTACGCATCATGTCCTGCCACGTGGTATTATAGCGTACCTACAGTGGAAACGCTGGGTTCTGTGCCAGGCTCTATAGAAGTACCGCTAGTCGGGTGATCACTGACTGACTGCAGAGTGTTATCGAGCTCTTCCATTTGTTTACAGACCTGAGATTCAAACCCTCAACCTTTTAACCTTTCAACCGTGTCTTGTCTAAGTGACTTATAACCGACTCTCTAATAGAAATACACACGTTTGTTCTGATATGTTAACCCGGACCTGTTTAATCTGACACCCATGCAGATCAAGAAGGAACGGAGGGATGGTGGGGGGGTGATGCGTATCCGTTCTCACGGCACCGTAGGTGGTCTGACGACTAAAGAAGTTGTGATATTTTAAAGAATCTGTTCTTTATTCGAGCAGCGTGGCGTCTGTATGAGAGAGGAAAGCGGAGTAAAGCCGAGCCTGATGGTTGAGAGTGTAAAGTGACAGTCTGCATTGTAAAAGAATATCACACACACACACACACACACACACACGGAGTGTTTGAGTAGTTTAAGTGTGTACAGCAGTAGGTCACTTCTTTGTCCATCACCGGGGAGTTCCACTTCGACTCTCTCGGAGGGGCGCTGTGTGTTGAAAGGTCACCGTGCACTTTGTTACCCCACGAAAAAAAAAGAGAGAGAGAGAGAGAAACAGCAGCTCCGGAGACGGCGAGACGGATGGAATTGAACCGGGCGGCTGATTTCCCGCCGGAGATCCCGCGGTAAACAGTGAACTGTCACCGCCGGCTGTGCTCTATTACCTCCTGCTTTTTTGCACAGCTCCATCAGTGTGCTAAGTGAAGTCCATCAAGTGGCCCGTGATGGAAACTAGCATAAGCCGCTAGCTTCCCTAAGTCGTTCCTGGAATCCGAGATCCGCGGCGCGCGTCTCGTTTCTGAGAAGGGTTTTGCCGGATCCTAGCCTGTCACGACGTGACATGACAGGAGATCGCCCAGGGGCTCTTTTTAATCCCGGACCCTTCAAGACCCGGGTCCTGTAGATTGGACTCGTAACGTTTTGATGGCATTGTGGCACAGGGCCTCTGATGGATGAGTGCTTGTTGTTGCTCTCCAGGGGTTGGATGTGACTCGAGACATTTTGGAAAACACACACACACACACAAGAACACAATCCTTCAATTAGAAAGAAAGTCACATGACCTGGAGAAGGAACATCTGACCGGAGAAGGTCCACAAGTTCCTGGTAAGTTTCGTTTCACAGGTAAAGCAAGAAACTCACCATATGATGGAGTTGTTGGATTATTGGTGGATTTTCATGACGTTTCTTTGACTCTTCAGGTTCGATGGATTTTTAAATAACACACCAGATAATTACTGTATGGATTTGGTGATTGATTCATCATTTATGACATCTGGATGTAAATGTCACTGATGCTGAACTGAACAGAAGTATCGATTTCCAAGCCGTCCAAATGAACAAATATAAGCGATCGACCTTAAAAAAGAAAAAAACAAAAGGGTGTCATGGAATATGCCACTTAATAAGGGCCTCTTCCGTTACACTGGGGCTGAATTGAATCCCTTCGGAATGCTTTCACTATGAGTGCTGAATGGTTTGCTGTGAAACGTTAAAGCACTCGGCGCAGTTCGCTGTTGGCGCTCAAGGACTCTAATTATGTTTATTAATATTAAAATCAAAGTTAATCGCGGGCAAAATGAAACGCTCTTGACATCATCACAGGAAGGTGATGCTCTCATTGGCAGGAGCTTGTAGTTCTGATTGATTCTCTCTCTCTCTCTCTATATATATATATATATATATGTGTGTGTGTGTGTGTGTGTGTGTGTGTATATGT
>JAOTRQ010000025.1:26468-41425 GCA_028565875.1 Hoplisoma paleatum
TGATGATGGTGTAACCGTGGGGTGATATGGCAGTGTTTAGGTGATGCTGGTGTAACCGTGGGGTGATATGGCAGTGTTTAGGTGATGATGGTGTAACCGTGGGGTGATATGGCAGTGTTTAGGTGATGCTGGTGTAACCGTGGGGTGATATGGCAGTGTATAGGTGATGATGGTGTAACCGTGGGGTGATATGGCAGTGTTTAGGTGATGATGGTGTAACCGTGGGGTGATGTGGTGATACTGTAGTTGGTTAAATACCAGGTCAGCGGCTGCATTTTGGATGAGCTGTGAGGGTTTAATGGTGGACCAGGGCGCCGCCACCAGAAGAGAGTTGCTGTCGTCCAGCCGCAAGATAAGAAGATGCTGAACAAGAATCTGAGAGGAACATCTGGAGCTTCCTGATGCTGTACAAGAGAAACCGGCACCATCTAGTGAGGTTAAGATATTGGGGATCAGCATAGAAAGAGAGAGAAAGATTGGGAGAGTGATAGAATAGATTAGACAGACTATGTCCTGTTATAAGGTTATTAAATTTCATCAGTTATAACCCCTCTTACATCGCACAACTTATACTTACTGTTCTTAATTAAAGTTGAACTACTTCCACACACTTATAGTGTAATTAATATTTACAGTGTACATATTGTGCTGGTATACTGTGTACTGTGTTGTGTGCATGAGCAGCGTTCACTTTGTTTTCTGAAATGAATGAGTTGAAAATTTCTGTTTTTATTCTAATCATTAACTTTAAATACAATTAAAATGATGAATATAACGAGTCCCTACTTACACAGCAAAGGCAAACGACAAATCTGATCATTAGGACTCACGTGATCGACGGTGTAGACGAGGTGAGCAGTAAATAATCTACCGTCAATAACGGCACCTAAAAAGCTCATACATGAGACAAACAGAACTCAGTCATTAGTTTACATCATAACTCGTTTAGTCTTTAATTAACGGAAGCCAGCAAAGCATCAAGTGACGTAATGTAGAGAAATCAAACTACATACGACACCAAGTTTTATTATCATTCGCATAATTTACATACTTTATATTAAACGAGGATTGTACAAATAAAAAGTGGAAGGAGTGTGAATTCTCAGACATTAGTACCCACATGGACGAACGAATAATAACATTTGCAGACATTTATTTTAATTAAATACATAAATTAGAAAAGGTGACGGAATCATAAGTGGTCGGTTTCATAGCGCTGTAGAATCAAGTATTTGTGGACTATGAATCGCAAAAGCAGGTGGACTTAGAACCAATTACCCCAAAAAAGAAAAAAGAAAAGCTATTTTATAAAGGCACTATTGCTCAAAATTGGCAATATTGTCAGTTGTGTTATTAGTAAACAAAAAAAGTTAATACAAAAACAACTTGGGGGTGGGGGGTTAGTATACCGGCTGTGTTTCACAGTGTTGTTACATTTCCCAAAAGAAGTTCCCGACTGAAATAATGACTTCAGCCAAGTAATCCCTGAGACTCCCAGTATATTAGAAAACAAACATTCCTGCTGGTTAGTAGAAGTTCAAACTGAGAATTTACCGGAAAACAGTCCATTTGTGGAAGACGAGGATTTTCAGGTACAGAGTGACACTCACCATTCATTATATATTAGTGTGTATATATTTATATATTTAAAATGCAATTTAAAAATAAGGCAAAAATCACCAGCTGTATTTGGCCACTTACTCAAACGTCGGTTTCTTGAAGTTGCTGATCAGTTTTATTTGGCAAATGCCAGAAGATCTGACACTGGTAAACTTAAGACTCTCGAGCTTAGATCCTTTTCAGTCTGTGTTTAGTGTCTGTATCTTTAACCTCGTCCGCAGCCATACAGACGTGTACGTGTTTTCTCTTTTCAGGCTACTCAACACAATCGTTTAGGCTTGACTGAGTTTATAAATTTGTTTCGTCCCAGGATGGGTCGTTTATACTTTTGATTACTCTTCTGACGATCTTTTCCAGATCTTTTCTGGCCTTCTGTTCCTCCTCCAGGGAGCTTTTCATTCTCTTGTTATCCTATTAAGAGACAGCGAGAGAGACATTAGAAACAGCCTGGCTGCTATTCGTTTATTTAAACTGTATGAAACACAGAAGGAGCGTCCCACATCGCACAATTGCACACTTCAGGCACTATATTTTTGTGCGTCTAACAAACACAGTAAATCAATTTCAATTCGATTAGACAAAAATCCAAAAACATGTCTAAGAATTCTAGTATAAAAAAAATACCTGCTTAAGTTCCTGAACTTCATCCCTCAGTGCATAAACGGTGTCCACCAAACTTCTTTAATGAACAAAAAAGAAAAACACAATTATAAATCATCACAAGAGAAAGTGAGTTTTTCACTTCAAGTCATTTTTGTGATGTCACTACCTCTCCTCAATCACAGTCTGTCCGTTGCTCTTCGTTTCTTCGACGATGATCTTCTCCTCCTCAGGGAAAAGCATGTGTAACCCAGACTCTTTCCTCGATCCTGATTAGAAAAGAAATAAGTTTGAAATGTTACACAGGGGAACATTTTATCATTAATGCCAATAAAGCCTGACCATAAATTATAATTAGTGTAAGATTATACAATAAATTAGTGTAATTACTACATCTGCCAATTAAAATAAGTTATGCATAAACGTTATGCAGTGTGCAGCTCCGAGAATCTCAACAAACTCAACTGGCTGTTAGATTTATATCGAACTGTTTGAATGTTAAATGGCATTGATGTTATGCAATCAGCCAAGAGAAATCAAGAGAAATCAGACATTCTTCCTGATGAAACCCTCCTATTTATCTAGGCTTGAGACGAAACAAAACTGCACTGGTCTGGTTCACAATGCCCCTCTTGAAGTTTTGAGCACAGACTGAACATTTATTCTAATTAAAAAGAATTGTGAGTCTTAAAGAATGTTTGGTCAATCATTAGTATGAATACTCTATATAAATAATTTCACTAATATCCTATAGTGTAAATATTAGCACATTTTACACATTGTACAGTTAAAGCTAAGCTAAAACATATTTAATCCCTACACTGGTCTGCACACTGGGACACTGATACATGTTACACAAAAACACATACACAGAAGTCCAACTAAAAACTACATACAACATAAAAACATATAAAAACAACACAACATAAAAAACTCTACTAACGATTAAAATACACTGGAAAAATATAAGAATAAAGCCTTGAAAATAATGGTAATGGTAATTCTGAAGTGACATTGTGAGCAGAAGCTCTTACGAAAGATGGAACCCATCCTGTAACTATGACCTGTCCATATACTGTCATAGTCAGAGTCTTCTGACAGGTCAGAGGACCAGTCCAGACGCAAGATGCTGGTACGGCTAGACGCTTCTTCCGCAGACGAACGACCAACATCAGCCAGCACGTGATTATGCATCAAATCAGTGCCCTGCCATGCTAATGGATTAGGGATGGGTTAAAAGATTCAACCGATCAAACAGAAGAAGGGAAGAAATGAAAGGAAGATAAAAAAAAAGCGAGATCGGGAAGGGCCAAGGCGATTAAAAAATGTGCAAATAATAAACATTTATGGAAGTATTGCAGGGGAGAAAGAGAGAAAAGAGGAATAAAGAGGCGTTAGAAATTATTTAAATATTCTGATAGAGAATAAAGAGTTTAGATAACGGTAGCACAAACTGTAAGTCATATATTAGTAGAATGTGTTAGAAACCTAGGTTAGTACCTGACCTTAAGCTGAACCCACCCAGGAGCCTTGACTAAAGCTGCACACTGTGCTGGAAATATGTGCTCAGTGCTTCCCCCTAGTGTGTGTATTGGTCAATCATTAGTATGAATATCCTATAGTGTAAATCCATTGCATTGCACGGAATGTGTAAAAACACAGGTGGTGGAAAAAGTATTCTAAAAATACGTCAAAGAATCAAAGTAAAATTAAAATAAAAAAATACTAGAGTAAAGCAAAGTAAAGCAGGTGTAATATGTGTATAATTATATATGTCTATCAAAAAAATAAATGCAAAGCACAAAATATTATTTACTTTATGGCACATTCAAATATACACAGCAGAAATCAGGTTGGAATCAGGTGAGCCTTTTTCCTACACACCATACCTGTATAGTGAATAATACAGTCCAGTAATGCATCCTAGGGCCCCCTAGAGATGGACTTTTAAATATCAATCCGACTACAACGAGTTGGTTTGAATGAAGAGTACAGGAAGCTCTTACTTGAATTGAGAGTTTGCCGTGTCTTGGCGCTGGTGCAGTAGGCCTCTATTACTTTGAGGATCTGAGCATCTTCCTCCAGCGCTGCAGTACCTGATGAAACAAAAACTTAGTATCAGAAAAACTCGAGTGCCATCACATTACTGTTAGACTTATTATTGTTAGACAGATCTTTAAAAAACCCTTTCCACAACAACTTGGATGTGGCCTCCTTATGATTACAATGAAAAACATTTTTATGGCCTTTTATGGCTGGATGTAAAAATCATTGACATTAGCAACTATTATCAATATCAATAAATGCAGAAGAAGCAAATCTGTACATGCACTGTACATTAAAAACAGTAACATGATGAGAAAGGGTCATTCTGTACCCCCACTAATAATACAGATAAAGAATATTGCAGTACTGTAATTTAACTAACAAAGAATCAAATATGTTGATGTAGAATGAGATAAAGACAATTATCAAATGTACAATATTAAACTTCTGTTTCCTCATTGTGCAAATGACTATAAAATAAAATAAACACAAAAAGACTCTGACTTTGAAAGTGTCATGTGCACAAACCTGGACTTACAAATTCCAATATCGGAATTTTTAATTATCATACATAAACACATCATATATAAACATGTACATACAACCAAAGTGTTTCACTCATCAACCTACTTTTCCTCACAGAATATTCATCATCTGAAGGTTTCCTCTCTTTACGTTTGTGGAGAAGTTTCTTCATACTCTTGGGGCTTTTACTGAGGTCCTACATCAACAGAAAAAATAACAATTGACTGAATGGACACACTAAGAATTATAAAGAATTAAAATTTAAAAAAAGATTTTGATGTTTTCTTATTGCCCGTAGCCAATTCCGAAATGTTTAGAAGCATTAATAAATGATTAAGTGGATTCATTTGAAACAAACAGGTGAATCAAAAACACTCAAACATGCTTCTAAATACATTAGTAATAAGATTGAATGAAACTGTTACCGATCACAAATGCTAAGAACAAGTTGACAAGACAAAAATCCTGTAAAATCCTGACACTCACGATACTAACGAAACCGGTTTAATAAATGGAGCAGTTCCAGCATCTTCACCTCTTTATAGCAGAGCGCTGCTGAAGGTTTGAGTGGTGGTGCTGGTCGCAGGCAGCTCATGCTCCAGGGTTTCTGGGTTTTGGGAGGCTCCAGCGGTCCCCACATCATGTTGCTCTGTGGACTGCAGTAGGAGGACGGGTGAGGCAGGGTGTGGTACGTCCCACGGTTCTCAGAGTGTCTGGATGGAGTTGGCGGGTGAGTTGGAAGCTGAGAGTAAGAAAAAAATACGTTTATAAAATACGTTCACAATTCAATGTCCTAACGATTAAAGATCAATACTGGAACTGAATTGTTTTAGTAATCAAAAAGGAAAAACTAAGGCATACACGTCTTTACTAAGGCATAAACATTTCAATCTGACCACATTAATTACATCTGATAATTTAACTACAACGTTTAGAATCAGAAAAAATTTATGTATAAGAAATATTTAAATGCATATGAATAGGGGAGAGTGTAGCCTAGTGGGTAGAGCGTTCAAGTCCAGGCTCTGCAACACGGCCACTGTTGGGTCCTTGAGCAAGACCCTTAACCCTGTCTGCTCCAGGGGGCGCCGTACTGCGGCTGACCCTGTAATAGCGTTCCGACCCCCGACTTCCAGACAAGTTGGGATATGCGAAAGAGAAACATTTCATTGTACTGTACATCTGTACTGTACATCCGATTTTAGGAACAGGTCTTCCACCACACACACACACACACACACCTACACCGTCCCAACCTAAATATTTACTCGGCTGTGACAGATCTTTCGGAATGAACTCCTATTTAACGTTGACCCCTGACTCGCCTCGAACCGCCGGTCGGGGTCCTCACTCCGTCCATTAGCAGGTTCATCATGGCCATTAGCGTGGCCCGCTATGCTAATGTGGTTAGATCTGCGGGGTCCGGGGCAGAGGTGCTGCACACACGGCGCAGGACAGAAAGCCATTAATTATTGACGGCGGGTGCTTACTGGAAGCCCAGGTGCTACGCAGGAAGTAAGTGCTGACCCAATTACAACACACATACAACTTCCTTTGGGTCATTTCTGTAAAAAGCTATAATTGCTTCTTGCTCTATAATTTATGAACATTAGAGCAGCAGCCTGGCAAAACACCGTCTCCTATTATTCACCGGCCCGCGAATAGTGGAACACATACACGAAATACTACACACACACACACACACACACACATACACACACACACACACACACACACACACACACATGTGTAGTGTTAGAGCGAGGTCACGTCAGCGTCATAAAAAGTACCCAAAATTGTGCCTGTTTATTTTTATTTATTAGATTTACGGTAGAATTCACCGTAAATTCACCTCCCCGGGAACTTTGATAATATTGCAATGATGTCTAGTTGAACCCCCGACAACATTTTATGGACGTTCTTATATTTTAGTCTGACACAGTGCTTCCGTACTACTAACTACGTGAACAGATGCAGTTTAAAATGCAAAATTTAACAAATCTTGTGTCAATTTTATTTATTTTTTTGGTAAGTTAGCGGTAAGGTTAAGTGTTTGGTAAAGCGGCGAGTTTTTAGTTTCTTTTTAAGGTCGGACAGACCATGGAAGCACGTTCCTTCCCTCACACGTTCGTCGCCCGTCTTCCTCGAGTCGTGATTGTAGGATCGAATCGAGCTAGTTCATCTCCTAGGCTCTGAGGTTGCGTGGGACTTCTTTTTAAAGGCAAAGGACCTAAGACGTTTGGACAGACGATGGCGGATCGTCCTGACGCTTAGGAAACGTCCACGGAGAGAAAAGTCTTGACTCCCGTCTTCCTTGAGTCACGATTGGAGGTTAGAATTGGGCGAGACTTGAGGTTGGTTGGTTAGATACCAGCTACAGAAGGTTTCGTGGTGGGCTGTTGGTCTCCTGAGCATCTTTGACCCTGAACATTGCTGCTTGAAATAAAATGTAAACACGCGTATACATTAGAGTGGGTAAAGATGTTATGCTTAATTCATTAAAAAAATCAATCTATAGGAGAGAACCAGAGAGGACGACGGGAAAGCAAACAGTCCAAAAACATGCAGGTCAGACAGGTGTTGAGTACATAGATGAAGAGTAAAAGCTCCGGTGTTGACACGGCTAAGTGCAGCCAGTTAGAAAAACGCGGGGCTGATCGTATATCATGCTAGCATTCGGCTACCGGGGATTCATGTCTTTCTTCCTCTCTCTCTCTCTCTCTCTCTCACGCTCGACTAGGCGGGAGATGCAGGGGAACTATATTAAAGTTAAATACTCATTTGTCTGCTTTCATAATAAGCCGGAGCAGAACAAAAGCCGGGGCTAATATTCCAAAGGGCCTAATTAAAATTAGGCATGATCTTGAGGAAGACGAAAGCTCAGAGGTGATTTTAGTCTCGGCTCAAGCGAGGAGACCTAATTACGGAGAGTGATGGCCTTTACTTACAATCCGCCCGAGACAAGACGGACGGCGGGGGCTCGCGGTGTGTTTGTCCTCAGAATGCACGAAGATTCGACCGTTGGAAGGGTGGGTGGAATCTCAGCCGATGACCCGACTTGTGTTACTGTGGATGAAAAAAATAAATTTTGGAAATAATAACCCTGACCCGGTTCTGGAGAGCTGGGTTTAATTATCTCCTCTACATAAGGTTTTATACACATTTTTTTTTGGAGCATTTAGCAGACGATTTTATTCAAAGTGAATTCCATTTATGTACAAACACGATTTCGAGCAGCTGAGTTAAAGGTTAAGGGCCTTGCTCAGGGGCCCAACAATGGCGAAGCTTGAACCGGAGACCTTGTTTGATTACTAATCCAGTATAATTTAAAATACCTTTTCCACCACGGTGTTTTATACACTTAGAAATGAATCTTATTATTTCTTTATCAGTTATTTCATAATCAAGCAGTTATTTGTTTTATTTACCTGTTATTTCTTTTATTTATCTGTATTTTTTATTTTTTTATGTATCAGTTATTTATTTATATGTCGTTCGTTTTATTTACCAGTTATTTCTTTGTTAAGCAGTTATTTATTTATTTTTAAGCAGTTATTTCTTTATTAAGCAGTTATTTGTTTTATTTACCTGTTATTTCTTTATTTATCTGTATGTTTTTATTTACTTGTTATTTCTTTATTTATCTGTATGTTTTTATTTACTTGTTATTTCTTTATTTATCTGTAAGTTTTTATTAACCTGTTATTTCTTTATTAAGCAGTTATTTATTTATATATCGGAAATTTTTTAGTTACTTATTATTTCTTTATTAAGCAGTTATTTAAAAAATGTTATTTATTTATAAAAGTTATTTTTTTATTTATCTGTTATTTATTTATTAAGCAGTTATTTTTTTATATATCGGTTTTTTTATTTACTTATAATTTCTTTATTAAGCAGTTATTTCTTTATTAAGCAGTTATTTTCTATATATCGGTAATTGTTTATTTACTTATTATTTCATTATTAAGCAGTTATTTTAAAAAATGTTATTTATTTATTTAAATTATTTTTTATTTATCTGTTATTTCTATATTAAGCAGTTATTTCTTTATATATCGGTAATTTTTTATTTACTTATTATTTCTTTATTTACCAGTTATTTCTTTATTAAGCAGTTATTTAAAAAAAAGTTATTTATTTATGTTCTTTTATTTATTTACCTGTTATTTCCTCATATATCTGTACTTTTGTATTTACCTGTTATTTCTTTATTAAGCAGTTATTTTTATATACCGGTTATTTCTTTCTTTCCCTATTTTTCATCAATCATTTATTATTTTTAATTACCAGTTATATGTTTTCATTAAGCAGGTATTTTATTTATCAAGTTCAGTTCTTCATTTCTTCATTTCTTCATCTATCAGTCAATTTCATGTATCATTTATTTAATTATTTATGAGGTATTTCACGATTAATCCGTTCATTCTCGATTCATCAATTATTTCTTTTATTTATTTATTTATTCATTATTTCTTGCCACATGTGTTGTTTTTCAACCTCACAGATCACTTTTCGATCGTAAACCATCCCTCATTGTTTACGCTTTATTTATTTAAAGTGTCTGTTGAAGGGAGATTTTATGCGACACACTTAAAACAATTCCAATGACTGAAGGTTTATAGTGAAGAACAGAAAAAGAAAACGCTGTTTCATGGAACCAGGCACTGGTGCTGTTGGTTCGGGTGCTCGTCTACAACAAAATTCCAGAATATTCTCTTCATCTTTAAAAACATCATCATCAACAATGGATAACAAATCAATATCAGCTCGCTTTAGAAGCTTTTCAGCTCTGTAACTGTTATTGTCTCCATAAAGGACTTGATCTCTGATAGACGGCGAGTGTTTTACACCTCGTGATCGGAGTTATGTGGAGATCCGGCGGATCAGAGCTCGGAGGCCTCCGCCGCCGCTGCCGCCGATTATTAAAAATGTACAGAAACGGGAAGCAAAAATGGATACAAACAGACGCCGTCGGAAGTAGCTTTGAAGTAGGTGTAGCGTGTTGTGTAAAGAGAAATGGGTTCTGTTAACGCAGAGTTAGCGAGGATTCCATTCCAACTATAAATCATGCACGCGGCACCGGGGGGGAATATTAAAGAGCGACACCAATAAAACATAAAGTGGAGTCGACTATTCCTCTCTGACCTCGCCGGGGCAGATTCATAATCATCATCTCCACCCACGCTGAGCTGAGGAACTGAGCCCTGAGCCATTAAAATCACTGTCACATCGGTTCGTCGGCACGTCTGTTCGGCTGCGGATCCACCGGATGAATGAATTAGTGGAATAAAAACTGGAAAAAAACACAGAAAATAATGAAATAATAAAAGTTCTGGACAAATGTTGGACACCTAAAGATATTATAGTGTATTGACTTTTATTATGATAGTAGCGCTCACTGAGACGACCACCATCAGTCAACCATCCAAAAAATATTTTGACTTCTTAGCTGTAGTATACACACACTAGGGGGCAGCAGTGAGCACCCGTGACTCGGATTCGAACCAGCAATCATCGATTTAAATTGAATTACATTTACATTGTACTTTTATTGTCCTAACCCTTAATTAAATAAAGTCGCATAATCTTAGAGTACTTTTACTTTTTACTTATTCACTTTTTGAGTATTTCTGTATTTTTTTATTAAATCCCTACTGCTCTTAAGACTCCAAAAGACTCCAAATTTCTATATAGAGACTCCAAATTTCAATACAATCCACCCATTTGCTTTCTGTCACTTAAAATAGCTTTAGTGTCAGGAAAACTTAGCCGTTTCGACTTCCGTGGTATTGTGATGTCATAACTACACGATTTGCATTAGAACCTTTCTGGTACCGATATTTAAAGCCAGACACACTAGAGTCCTGAAGGATTCTGCTTATGCTTCAGACAATGTAGATTCTTTGTGATACGTATGGACAATAGTTACAGACCAACGAACGTCCTGTGTTGTTGGAGTTGTGTTGTTGGCTGCCAAAAAACTCCTAACAACTCCTAACGCTTTCTTCCAACATGTATAAGTATTGAGAACATCAGCAGATGGAAAAATCATTATCTATTGTTTGTGGCAAGTGTATTCGAGTTTTGTCCTTACCGCAAGCTAAATGCTAACAGCTAGCGCAGTGATTTTTTAATTAATTCTGGGATGCTATATGATCCTGATGGAGTCCATTTATAGTTGAAACACGGGGGATTTGGAGCGTTTCCTGTAACAGCTTATTTGCAAAAGTGATGTAGAAGATTTGTGAATATTTGAGAGACACTGAAACTTATAAGATTTATTTATGTGAGACATCATGGAGATGTTTTGTAGAGCTCGTAGACCTTCAAATGTGTTCAAAAAGAGGCGTAATATGTCCTCATTAGTAACAGAGGTCTTCCCACTAACAGGTACCATGATGAAGATACAATCAGTGTTATTTACATAAAATAATGAAAAATATTTATTTAAAATGCGATTTCTTTCTCTAAAAGACAAATTTGTTGTACTCCAGCCTCAACACAGGATATTCTTTTGAGTGCCTGAAATTTCCTCTTAGGTTTTAGGTTTTTGATCTTATAGGAAAGAGCATCCATTTGTGCCTCGTCTTCGCGGCAGGCTTCGAGTCGTGTCACTCTCATCCATCACCGTGGCGCCGGGGCCCCGGAGTCGTTTATTAATGGCCGCTCTTATGTACACGAGACGAGAGTCATTCTCTCGCTGAGTTCACCGTACCTCTGACACAGGGGAGCCGGGCGGCGCTCGTGTCGTTCATGACACACCGATAGGTCTCGGCTTAATGCTAATTGACGGCGCTGTCGGGCACTCATCGGCTAAAAGCTGTCCGTATTTATAAGTTGACGGCGCACTCACGCACTCAGGCTAATAGGCATTGTTTTCTGCCACGCGTCCTTGAGAAGAGTGCCGGGGAAAAAAACGGGAAAGTATCGTCTTAATGTCTGAGAGGTTTGGTGGACCTTAGATGAATAAAAACCACAGAGCGGCATGCAGAACACTCGATGGACTAAAGTCACTTATAAGAAGTGAAAGTTTGTCCATTTTGTCCATTAATTGCGTTTTTTTTTCTTCAAAAGCAAGTTAGCTACAAAAGCAACGTTCGCATATGAACTTATCTGATAACTACAATAAGAAAGGACATGTCCAGACATGCAGAATAAGAAACATTTCAGTTTCAGGTTCAAGTCTGGACATGTCCTTTTCTTATTATAGTTATTAGACCAATTCATACGCGAAAGTTCTTTTTTGCAGCTAATCAGCAGCGTCCATGAGGGGTCACCACAGTGGATCGTGATCATATCAATTTGATGAGTTTCCTGGCACGACCCTACTTAATTATCCAGGCTTGGGACTGGATCTACAATCTACTGTGTAGGTCGTTAAAGTATTGACGGTTGTATTTTGCCACTTTGTCCCTTTTTGCTACCATCAGATAAATCATCTATAGCTGTATCTGCCACCCATCTTGTCGTTACATCTCCTGTAGTTCTTCATGGTCTCCATTCATGTTCCCAACGCCTCGTAGCCCTCGTTGTGGCCTACAAACTTGACATTAAAAAGAAAACCCATCAGGATAATAAGGTCGCTGGCTCCAATACTACTGAGTAGGTGGTTTAAGCTGTCATAAAACCCATCCTTGACCTCATCATTTGTGTCGTTGCCGGGTGCACGGTGGTGGATTATGTACCCTTGCACTATCCCGTTATTGGTTTTCATAGCTCAAGGATTGACGTCCAGTTGGGATATTTATCTAGTCCTTCTCACCCAAGAAGAAGAACCGTGTTGCGTCAGGTTCTTCTCAAGGTTTCTTCCTGTCATTATCAGGGAGTTTTTCCTTGCCACAGTCACCCTCGGCTTGCTCAACAAGGGTTTCTGTATCTGTTGGACCTGTGCTCTGTACAGTCGCCTTGGCGACAGTTATTACATCACACAGTTCTTGCATTGTGCCGTTCGAAGCGACAGGATAAGACTGCATCAGCTAGGATGCCAGATAATAATTCCTAAACATTTGTGTTCTGCTTGATTGCGCGTGTGTGTGTGCGCGTGCGGGTGAACATCTTTTTTAAACGGCTGTTCATTAGCGTCGGCTAGAAGCTCGCAGCTCGTATAGCCAGAGGATTTTGCCTAAATCCATCAGTCGCGGCGTGAGCACCGTTTGTGCTTTTCTGAGAGGCTCGGGGCTCAACACAATTGAGTGCCCGACGAAAACAAAAGCATCAGAAAGGCCGACCGAGGGCTTTGAAAAGGCTTTGAAATATCAGATAGTGCTTGATTGATTAGCCAGCTGTTGTTTCATGGTGGCTGTAATTGTTGGGCACAAATCTTTGTTGATTCGTGTTTGATCCGTCCGCGTTCGGATCCATTCAGATCGTCGGCGTGTGCTCATATGGAATCAAAAAGGTCAGACTATTTATAAAATGCCGCACTTGACGGTCAATATAGCAGCTTAGAGATTGGGAGAAAACAGAGGGATTTGGTCTTAACCTAACCGGACGTAGCGCACTCAGCTCTTGGCCCAGATCCCGACAGTAAAGCCTATTAAATTGTGCAGCTAAAAACTTGAGACTGGCAGCGAGCGGAAGCCCGTCCCGGCGGTATTAAATTAGATTTGACTGTGCTGCGTTGGAGAAACATGTGTTTACACTCCATGAAGGAGCTGTCACTTTCTCCCCGTGATACCCGTCCCGTGGTGGGCCGTATGTTGAGCCCACGGAAGTTCAGACCCCCCAAAAAATGAGGCAAGTAAACGCTTATTTCATGTCTTTTCAACCCTCATACTGATTAACCCTCCTATTCCGAGCATAACCATTTATAGAGTCAAAACGTTGTTGCTTGTTTGGCAGAAAACCCAGAGCCTCGAAACTTACATTAAATAAAATCATCGTATTTTTAAACTTTCCTTGGATGTTCTTTTTAAATCGAATATTTACACAAGGTGTCCACATACTAGCGAAGAAATCTTCTTATCCGCGGGCCTGTTCTAAAAATAGCTGCATATTTTGCATATTGATATTTTTTTACCTGGTTAAATTATTCTGAGGAATCATTGACATGATCAGCATCTTCACATAGATGAATATCATTCATTATTAATAGTAACATGCCATTAAAGGTTATACATTTGTGATGTCACAAGTGTGTATCAAACTGGTCGCCCTTCACATTAGTCGGTACCCAAAAAGTAGCTCACAAAAAGGTTGGTGACCCCAGTTATACACCAATTCCAATTACTAATCAACTTTAGAACATCAACGCCAGATGATTTTAATGTACACAATTGTTTGTGTAGCTTCCGGACGCTCGTTGATGTCATTAATGGTTCGTTTGAGACCCTCCTCGCATCTATAGTTTTTTTTTTCAAGAGGCTCCGGGTTCGAGGGATCTCCAGTGCATGGTGAGGAACATATTTTAAGAGTGGACCATGTTTACCCCATGTTAGTGTTTGTGTGTTTAAATCAGGCAGGTGTTCGCATACTTTTGAGCAAACACTCGACAGATACGGACTGACGTGTATCAACGAGGCTGGTTGGAGTGGACATACAGGAAGAGATCGTCACGGTGGTCATTCCGTGCCCGTCACTGACATCCCACTCAGACCATCCAGAATTCTGGATCAATAGGATTAAAGGGTTTGCGCTAAAAGCAGCTTAGCGTGCACTCTCAAGCCACCTTCCGCACTGGGAAAGTGCTGGGCCATGCTGGGAAACGTACATGTTTTGTTTCGGGTAGTTAATAATAATTCCTGATTGAGGAATAATATTTTTTTTATTCAGAGGAGGTCGAAATCACGAGCCGTCCAAACCAAAATTCACATTTCATTTCATCAAGTTAGATACGATGTGATGTAATAAGACAAGACACTTGACGAGACAAGACGCGACAACATCGAATAGAATATCGTTATTGTCATTATACCTGGTATAACGGAATTAAGGAGGAATACTCTCTGGTGTTACAAACAATAAATAGAAAAAAGAAGTACACAATCGTGACAACAAATTGTAAATAGATCCCACACTGCTTTTGTCAACAATAAATATGGCATAAGTAAACGCGAATGCTTTTTAAATGATTTATTTTCACAATACCACTAGGGCTGTCCACAACCAAGGATTTTGCTGGTCGACCAGTGGTCGTCATTTACTCCAACTAATCGACTAATAGT
>JAOTRQ010000025.1:70448-83919 GCA_028565875.1 Hoplisoma paleatum
TTTATCACTGTGTATCTCTTTATGAATGTCTGTATCTGTGTTTCTCTGTGCCGCTCAGGCCCAGTATGTCTTAATTGCTGTGTCTTCGAGGCTATGTATCCCCCAGACTGTCTGTCTCAATCTCTGTGTCTCTCAGATTGTCTGCCTCAGCTTCTGTATCCTTGAGACCGTCTGAGTTTCTCAATCTCTGTGCCTCTCTGTGCCTCCATCTAGCTCAGTCACTGTGTCCTTCAAGACTGTCGGTCTTAGTCTCTGTGTTCCTCAGACCGTCGGTCTTATTGTTTATTGTGTCTCTTAGTCTCTGTGTCTGTTGGTCTGAGTTTTTCACGTTCTGTCTCTTTATCACTGTGTATCTCTTTATGAATGTCTGTATCTGTGTTTCTCTGTGCCGCTCAGGCCCAGTATGTCTTAATTGATGTGTCTTCTAGGCTCTGTGTCCCTCAGACTGTCTGTCTCAATATCTGTGTCTCTCAGATTGTCTGTCTTAGTCTTCATCATGCTCTGTCAATCTTCATCTCTGTGTCTCTTCGTCTCTGTGCCCGTTGGTCTGAGTCTCTTAGTCTTTTTATCATTGTGTCTCTCAAACTCTGTGTTGCTTAATTCGTGTCCCTGTCTCCTAGGCTCTGTGTCCTTCAGATTTTTATGTGTCTATCGGCTTCTTTCTCTCTCTCATTCTGTCTCTCTGTGTGCCTCTCGGGTTATATGTCTTTCAGTCTCTGTGTCCCTCTGTCTCTGTGAAGTGGGTTTTTACTTTACTTTAATATTCGTCTTTTAAGGAATCTGTGATTATTATTTTGATGTCTGTGTACGGGGTTTGCTTACTTAAAAGGATAAAAAAGATAATAGTTTGGTTTATGAGTCGGTGTATCTTCTTCTCCTGTCACGCCGGAGTCTTTGGAGTATTTTGGCTCTGAACTCTTTGATCGTTCGGTCCCTCGGCGCCCCCGATATGATCTACCCGGACCTCAGCGCCTCTGTTAGGTTTCCATCCCGAAACACAGTCTGACATTGACTGAAAGCTTCTTGTGTGTCTGTGTGCTGAAGTGTTAACATCCCTGACACCGGCAGCTTTCAGCTCGTCTCCGCGTGGCGCCGGTGAGTGCTCGGCCTTTTGTGATAAATAAATAACAGAAAAGGCGCCGGAGAGGGTTGAATACCTTCTGCAAATGGAAGCTGACAGCTCCGGAGGTGCCGGACGTGGGGGCTTTGTGCAGATTTTTTGCTGACGGATGCGGCCGGATGAGAGTCGTAAGCGGGCGTGTTGAACGAGTGTCACTGGGTCCTCGTCGCTGACGAGGCCGTCTCTGGGGACGCCGGAGGCTCCGTTAAGTGGCTTTGGAGAAGACAAGGGGTCAGTCGTGCATGGTGGAGTGTTTTTGTTTCTGCCGAGGTGAAAGGTTCCACCAGCTGAGACTGATGCTTTAAAAAAATAAATAAGGATGCTTTCACGGTAAACATGGCGACAAGCGCTGTACTTGAAGTTCGATTAGCGCGATTAGTGATGCTGATTAAAGTGGATATTAATTGGATATGTCTTAGTCTCTGTGTCTACTAGGCTGTGTCTGTCTGTCTCAGTTTCTGTCTCTCAGTCTCTGTGTCTCTTAGGTTATCTGTTTGTATCTCTTAGTCTATTTCTGTCTCAGTTTTGGTGTCTATTAGACTCTCTCTGTCTCAGTTTCTGTCTCTCAGACTGTCTCAGTCTCAGTGTCTTCTAGGACCTGTCTGTATCAGTTTCTGTCTCTCGGTCTCTGTGTTTCTTAGGTTATCTGTTTGTGTCTCTTAGGCTCTTTCTGTCTTGGTTTTTGTGTCTATTAGACTCTGTCTAAGTTTCTGTGTCTCAGACTGTCTCAGTCTCTGTGTCTTCTAGGATCTGTCTGTATCAGTTACTGTCTCTCGGTCTCTGTGTCTCTTAGGTTCTTTCTGTCTTGGTTTTTGTGTCTATTAGACTCTGTCTCAGTTTCTGTCTCTCAGACTGTCTCAGTCTCTGTGTCTTCTAGGATCTGTCTGTATCAGTTTCTGTCTCTCGGTCTCTGTGTCTCTTAGGTTATCTGTTTGTGTCTCTTAGGCTCTTTCTGTCTTGGTTTTTGTGTCTATTAGACTCTCTCTGTCTCAGTTATTGCCTCCCAGACTGTCTCAGTCTCTGTGTCTTCTAGGATATGTCTGTATCAGATTCTGTCTCTCGGTCTCTGTGTCGCTTAGGTTATCTGTTTGGGTCTCTTAGGCTCTTTCTTTCTTGGTTTTCGTGTCTATTAGACTCTCTCTGTGTCTTCTAGCATCTGTCTCTCATCTGTCTGTATGTTTCTGTCTCTCAGACTCATGTCTCATAGGCTCTGTCTCTCTTAGTGCCTGTGTCTTTTAGAATCTTTATGTTTCAGTCTCTGTCTTTTACGCTCTGTCTGTCTCTGTGTCTGTTTTACTGCTTGTTTCTCTTAGAATCCGTCTGTCTTAATCTTTGTGTCTTTTAGACTCTGTCTACCCCAGTCTCTCTGTCTATTAGACTATCTGTCTGTCTCAGTTTCTCTCTCTCATCCGCTGTGTCACTTAGGCTCTGTCTGTCTCAGTCTCTGTGCATCTTAGACTATCTGTCGTAAGCTCCGCATCTCTTATAGACTCTGTCTATCTCAGACTATGTCTTAGAGTCTATGTGTCTGTCTGACTTTGTCTCTCCTATCTTCTGTCTATCTCAGTCTCTGTGCCTGTCAGGTCTCTGTCTCAGCACTGTGTCCCTTGGACTGTATGTCTCTCAAGTATGTCTCTCTCTGTGTCTGTCTTAGTGTCTCAGTCTCATTGTCTCATTGACACATCCTGTAGATGGAAATTATTCCAATGAGGACTTCAAAAAAAACCAACAATGGCGTTTTTGTCGACCTGTTAGCGATAAGAGTTGAAAGCTTAGCACGGGCGTCCGTATACTTTTGGAGACGTGGTGTTCTGCAGTGTCCGTCCTTCGCTCACCTTTAAAGCTCCTGCAGTGTGTAGGAGGAGAATGTTAGCAGTAATTATGCTGAGTGAAGCCCTCTTTGCCCACATGCCACTCTCGGCCTCCCTCAGCCGCCTCCCCATGACATTGGATAAACACGTCCAGGCCGGTAACGTCCACGCCATTAACATTCACACGCCTCGCTTTGTAGTCATTCCGTCCCACCATCCTTCACTCCTTCTTACCATCCTCTTCACCTCTGAAGTCAAGTCTGTTGAAGTTTGCTTCCGGTTGTCGGAGAGTTCTTGGAGCGCCAGGTTTAGCTGGCCACAAGTCTTTTAAGCACCGTATGACCTTGTTGCTCGTATGCGTTTGCAATTAACACTAGCTAACACTACAAGCCCTTCATGCAGTCAGTTCTTCGTGATCAATTGGTATCAACAGTTGTCTAAAATCATCGACACAGTCATAAATCACTGCTGCCCATCTGGAGCATCTCCAAAACTTCCGCTCGTGTAAGGTGGTCATAATTTCATGGCTGATGGGTGAAAGAAAAGAAAGGAAAAAAAAAACGTCTTCAAGTTCTCCTCAGGCTGACTCCTTGTCCTGGAGGAACCTTCAAAGACCCGGGATGATAGCAGCTATTACGACAGGCCAGGAGCCGTATCAAGGATAAAATGTAAGAAGAGCATGAGAATATGAGATGAAAGGAGAAATATTTCCACCCCTCCCAAACTTCTTCTCCTGGGCTTCTCGCTACGCCGCGGCACTTCCATTTATTGTGCAGAAGTAATTACTCCTGAGTAGAAGCTCATCAAGTGGAGAATTTCAAATGATTTTCCCATATTTGGAGCGAGTCAAGCATGGAATATAGGAAATGATGAATTAGAAACGTATTTACTGGGAGCCGGATGAGGAAGGTTAAAGCAATTAGGCGCAATGGTTTCGCCTGGGAGTCCGAGGCTCGGTTGAAGACTCGAAGTCTTTAACTACCCTGTTCTATTCACCAAGAAATAATCCCACATCTCTTCAGGGTTTGTTAGAAGTTTATAGAGTTTCCACTGTCGGCTCCTTCTCGGTAGGCGACTGCTGCTTGGCGGTTGAGGTCATGGACTGGTAATCCAAAGTTCAAACCTCACCAATAAAGGTTGCTTTCGTTGGGTCATTGATCAAAACTTCGGATAAAAAAAACATTATTTTCTTCATTTTATATACATACAAACAATAAAAAACACGATTATGTATAGTTAGCGAAGCCGCTATTATTGAAGCCTCTTTTTTATTTGATGAAGGTTTGAAGGAGTTCCCAGAGGTGTTGAGTACTTGTTGATGACATTGATGACTTAGTGGTTAAGATCTTGTGCCAGCCACTGGTTTAAGCCCAACTAGCCCAAGCCAAGTTTTGGTCCTTAACCCAACCCAATTTTTCTCTGTATGCCACGTTAAACACAACGAACACGTCAAGATTCCTAACGAAAGGTGAAACGAGTTCGTATTCATAATAAAAATAGTAGCTTCATCCAGGCCGGCGCTTGGATTGATTTATCGCTGTGCAAATGACATCGACGGTGAATTCCATTATTTTTAACAGATGAGCAAAATGAACTCGTCTATTATCGAGCGGCTACTGGAATCCATTCTCACAGATTGGACTTCAGCTTCCAATGTTCCGCGTGGTCATACCGGGGCTTCATCCGTGATGGACAGGTTTAATATAAGCGTCCACACACACGACCAGGTCTTTTCAGCGAGCTACTTGCTGGATGGCGATAGTGTTCAGCTCAGACGTTTAATATGATACGTTCGATTGTTTATCTCGAATTTAACAGTAAAACACGAGAACAGTTACAACTGGTGGGGAAAAAAAATAATCTGCCGGATATTTACAGCACCACATGAACAAAGCATAAACCAATAAAGCCATTTAATATTGCCTGGGTCTCTGTTTTATGACCACTTCTCTAACATTTATTCAAACCACAGTGAATATTTTAATAGCAGCTTTGGAGATGTCTTAAGCTCGCCCATCAGAGCTGAAATCTTGGTTCGAATTAGTGTGTTTTAACATAAATAAGGTTGCAAAATCGAATTAGTGAACAATGCACACGTGTTGTATGTACAGAACCTGAGAAAGGTTTCGTTCCTTCTCTAGGTCCTACATCGTAGACACCTCCAATCCCTTTTAGACCAAGAAAGAGAATGACGGTGTGATGTCACGAGACCTGGCCTCCACAATCACCTGACCTAAACGTATCTGAGATCCTTCTGAGATGAGCCTTCTGCTCAGCATCTCGGTTATGTCCTTCAAGACTGTTGAGATTCCTGGTGGCTCCTTATGCAGGGTTGAAAGAACCGTAATGTGCAAAAGCCAAGAGTGATGGTGCGTCCAAGCTGAGATCAGAGAGCAGAGTCAACCATGATGTCGTTACCATAGTGAGGATTCAAGGTCTTCTTTAGGGAACCCAACATTGCCTGAGCCTGGATTTCAACCTTCAAGCTCCATCCACTAAGCAGCGCTGTCCCAACAGACGAAACATGAATTGTTCTTGAAATTCCCTGTTTATACTTCTGTGTCAAATCTTCAAGGAGTAGTGAGACAGACCACAGGGGGGAGAACTTTAGCAATCAATGCAATAACATGTGCGTGGTTGCAAATACAGTAGCAGTGATGGCTTAGTGGTTAAAATGTTGGGCGAGCGGTCATCGGTTCAAGCCCCATTACCACCGAGTTGCCACTGACCAAGTCCCTTGACCACCAAATGCCGAAAAAAATCACTTTATATAAAAAACGTCTACTAAACGCTGAAAACGTCAACATAACATATTCGATCTCAGCATATGAGATGCATTTCAATTGTGTCGTTATTATTTTTTTTTACATAGTATTGCAACCATATAAGAAATACGACTGCGAAAATTAATAACATATAATAAGTAATACTTTCTTTTTTTCAGCTTTTTTCTACCCCAAATGGTCGATATGACAACTAAATTTGAATTTATTAACAAAAACAATTTCTCTTCAATTCAATATTGTTGAAACCATCGGATCTTGAACTTATTACATCACAACACGAGCAATTGTTTGTATCTTTAACTCATCTAGATTGTATGAAAGTCGCCGTAGTAACCGGAGTGAACAACCACACCAAAAGCACACGCACCGTTACCTACTTACCGGCTTTTGGTGCTTTATTTTGTTCTGCATGTGAATATTAATAGCCTGAAGTAATTGAAAAGAGGTTCTGATTGACTCTGTGTGTGTTTTTTTTTATCCCGTCTGATGATTTTCTTGACCACTGGTTCTGAAGCAGCGGTGCAGAATTACCTCATTTAACCATCGTAAAATCTTTTATCAGAGGAGCCGAGACACGTTCCCGTACCTCGGTAATGACGGATTATGATGAAAGGAAGAGTAAGGCGGCTAAAAAAAGAACCCGACGTCTGTAATGATGCTGACGAGTCTGAGATCCTGACTGGTCCATCTTCTTCCATCTTGATAATTCTTCTTTTATTATTTGTTTAATGGGTTATTGAATGAATTATCAAAGATGAACGTGTTGATAAATTCCGGGCATAAACGCCTGCTCAGCTGTTTATCCGGCTAACAATTTATGTATTTTATCGAGCCCTGGTTATTTCCTGCGAGCCGTGAGTCGGGGCGTGATGCACCGCCGACGTCGAGTCCTGAGCGGTGCAGAAAAGTTCTTTCAAAGATGGTGGCTCTCTGACTTTCTGAGCGTTTGTCGTCTGGCAGCTTCTGGTCAGGAGATACCGAAGTGCGCACTTGGAATGAAGGTTATTAAAGGACGAGAAGCGAGATTGAGATGGTTCGGTCGTGTGTAGAGGAGAGACGAGGGGTATATTGGAAGAAGGGTTACGAGGATGGAGCCACCAGGTAAGAGGAGAAGATGTAGACCAAGGAGGAGGTGGAGGATATGAGAGTCTAGTAGGTGTGTCAATGGAGGACACTCAGGACAGGGTCGAGATGGTCGCCTGGCGTCCTCCCCAAATATCAATCACCGTCTCTCGGCCTGGACTGACTCGGGTTCCGACGCAATCGTGCTGCTTCCGTCGCTTTCGGATCCTTGTGATGTTTTTTTAACACTTAACACTGAACAGGTTGCCAGTCTGTTCCCGGATACAACGACTTACACACACACACACACACACACACACACACACACACACACACACACACACACACACACACACACCAATTTCAGTTCAGCATCTCCAACTAACCAGACTGCACTATCCGGGAATCAAACCCGGGGTTTCTCGCTGTGCTTTTACACACTTACTTAGGAATTATTCCGTCCAGTAAAACACACACACACACACACACACTAGGGGGCAGCAGTGAGCACACGTGCTCAGCACGGTAGGCAGCACCGAGTTACAGATGGCCAATCTGACCCGTCCCCTTTTCTGCTAAGTCTGTTTCGTGCAGGTTGTACTGTAGTCCGGGACCGTTTTAAGTACAACATCCTGGTACTTTCAGTACTTTCTCAGACTAAACACATTCCAGTGTGTCTTTGACTGCACGGATTGGTGTTAACGTGGAACATTAATGCCAAAAAAGTCTCATTTCTTTGCTCCTCGTGGTCTTAAGGAGTACAAATGGATGGAGGAATATTTGACTCCATGCTCCCAGCAGGGCAAAACACTCCGATAGAAGTCGGAGCCTGTTTTTTTTATCACGGGAAGAGGTTAGATAATGAAAAAGAAAGCAGCATCAGAGATGGCCCGAGGCCTCAAGCATCTGTGAAAGCACTTCAAGCACAAGTCATTCTCCCAGATGACTCTTCCCCGGGCTTCTCGCCACCCAGCGCTGATGGGAATTCCTCCTAAACCCTGTGTGGAACCTCAGATCCGGGCTCAGGTCGCTCCAGCCCTGACGGACGCAATGTCGGATCGGTCGCTAGAAACCGAGATGTGATCCGAAACACTACAGAATAGATGCACACTCAACTCGACACGCAACAGAAGCTTTATCGGAAGGATGAATAAGCCCCAGGCTCAGTTACCGAAGAAATACTAAACGATAAAATACAATAATATTTAAATAAAATTTAAAATAGTTCAAACAAAACTACTGATTGTATCCGGATTTCCATCCAAACGTTTGTGTGATCCGCATTGAACAAACATCGGCCGAATAAAATGCTGAAAACGTGGCGACTCAGTCAACTACAGTTGTGCCAAAGAACCTCTAGATGGCGTCTCGACATGCCACGGGGAAACGATAGCGCACAAACAAATTGCTTTTTATTTGTCATTACACATATACAGATGTACAGTGCTATTAAATGTCTCTCTTCGCATATCCTAACTTGTCTGGAAGTCGGGGGTCAGAGCGCTATTACAGGATCAGCCGATGTATGGCGCCCCCTGGAGCATACAGGGTTAAGGGTCTCGCTCAAGGACCCAGCAGTCAAGGTCCCAACACGGACCGGATGATCGGACGATCCGGTGGAAAACACAAACGAGTAAACATGAAGATTAAGTGCTAAAATGTCGTTGTTTGTTTACCAAACAAAAGTTTCATTCCCACCGCCGTCTGAACTCCCCGGGTTCGAATCTGGAACCCGCTACTGATTTAAAGGGTTGGACGTGGGTTGGACCTTCTTCTGCTGCCTGATGTCTGATCGAGGACGGAAGGAACTAACAAAAACAAGAACAAACAACAACAACTATAACTATGTTTGTACTTGACGCTTGTTCTCTAGGGTCCCGGGTTCGATCCTGCGCTCTGATACTTACTGGCTGATGCTATAACTGGTGTTATTGCTTCTCCTGGATCGCTGGTCTCCTTTAAATCACCTCCAGGTTTGAAGTTTATATCCGACCTGATCACTGATAAATAGATCAATCATGTCGACGTACATTATTGAGCCATTTCGATCTTCGAGATCTGTGCGTTTATTAAAAGACAGAGGTGACCCGGTGTCACGTCAGCCCACCAAACGCTTTACATTTACAGCTCTGGAGAAAGAAAAAAAAACATCATCCTTTTTTTTTTCGCTCTCTTTTAGTCAGCCAGACTTCCGAACTCCTGGGAAAGTTTCCTGGTATCGCCATTTGTGACAAATGGCTCTCACCGTCGTTCACTATAGTCCCAATGCTTCAGAACTGACATCATAACCTTTTCCAGACTGATTGAGCCTGAATTTGTTTGGATCGCAGCATCTTTTCAAGAGTCGAGAGTCTTTTCTTGACCTTATATATTTGTGCGTTTGTTTAATCCGGGACAGGACTGACCGGGAGTCACGGGCGTTACTTAATACATCTCCAAAAAGAAAATAAAACTGCTAATGTTTCACCACGTCTGGGTTTGGGTTTGGAGTTATTTTCATTCTTATATATAGTTTATAGAATAAAATAACTTTCTTCCGGTGGCTTAGTGGTTAGGTTTAGCCAGTCTGGCCTTTTGGTGTCTGGTTGGCATGTATCTGCGTGGCTTTCCTTCGACTGTCCACAGGCATACGTTAACAGCCAGGTTAATTGGAGGTACGGAAATTGTGGATGGATGGATTGATGGATGGATGGTTTGTCATTGGCCGTCTCCAAGGTTATACGACACCAAGCTTGAGCTTGTGGTTTTAATTCTGCTCTAAAGGCCAACGATCCTCCACAAGACTGGAACAAGACCTCAATCCCTCACTATCTACACTTTAATCAAATCTTTGCTTTTTTCTCTCTCTCTTCCCACCCCCCGCCTCCCCTATGCTGCAAACTGTCAGGGGTAGAAAATAAGCCCTCTCTCATCAACGATGGGTTGTGGGAGGGGGGTTCAATTGATTTTTCAGGACAGGGGATGTTTTATTCAAAATGTTTCAGGCCAGGAAGGGGCACCAGAAGAAAAAAAAACAACAACAACGAAATCCACCTGCATCCCACATCAGGTAAATTACTTCTGACTTTTAATTTATTTCAGCAGGAAATGGGAAGCAACGTGGTAACCACAGTCGATAGGCAGGCGCAGGAGCGAGGTGCAATCAGGCAGGACTGTCAGCCTTAATAGGCTGGGCGAGTGCCAATCTGCTCCTCCTGACACACTCCCACACGCCTTCCTTAAAAAGAAATAAAGAAATAAAGAAAAACAGGGTGGCCCACGCGCCATGTCCTCCCTAAACACAACCGAACATTTGACACGTCACACTGTGTTTGAGGACGACGAGGGAAAGAATCGTTTCATCGCAAGTCTGATCTAGCTGGCCGATCTTTAGAAATCTGCTTTGGCTTTTTTTAACACATCCGTGCAGCGCAGCACACGTGTACGCACACTAGGGTGCAGCGGTGAGCGCACAGATCTAGCCACGAAGCACCAGGGAGTTGTTGAAGGTCATCCGTCGTGACCCCGTCGACTCTCGGAAACACTCTCGGAAACGGACTGAGACTTATTAAGAGTCAATATGATTCCGATTCGTTTGGATGATTCTTTTGAATCGTTGATTCTTTCCAAGACGATTCAGCAGGTGGTGCTGGTGCTGTGATTGAAAAAATAAATACATAAAAAACACACCAACCGTCTCGGTCAGAGATTAAAGGACATTAAATGTTTAGATAAATAAAATATAATATTATGAATACTTTGTAGTCCTTTTTTAGTCAGTTGCTTAAATTTCCTCCCACAGTCCAAAGTGAACTAGAGAAACAAAATCTTCCATATTATTGTCCATCCTTTACATCGAATAGACCCATGGAATTGACTGCGGTCATAGACCGCCCGAAAGTCCCGCCCCTTACCTAACGCAGCCGTGTCCATCGCCTCACGCTGTACCTCCAAAGGCGTCTTTCAGTGCAACATCCTGGTACTTTCGGTGCCACCAAGATCTATTGTTTTTCAAACGCACTAAGACATCCCCGTTCGCTTATCGTCACCCCCTCGAGTACCAGGATGTTGCAGTTAGACGGACCTCGAGTAAAAACGACGGACACGGTGTGCACCGAAGCCGACGCCGTTTTACAAACGTAACAGGAAGGGGGGCGGGACTTTCGACCGGTTCATACTGGAATCGGGAAGCGCAGACGACAGCTTTGCATACATGTTAGTAACGGTAATGAAACCGTGTTTAATCTTGCCGCGTTTAATCTGCTCTCAGCAAGGCTTCATTAGTCTGGAGGAGGAAACCGCGTCCAGATAAAACCTGACACGCTCAGTCGTATCCCACGATGCACCTGGAGGCGATCTGCATCAGCATCGTAGCTCCCCTGACTTCCCCTGAGATCTCTTTTAATTCCCTACTGGTATTCTTAGGTACTGTAATTAAGGCGACCAGACGTCCTGTCTTACCCGGACATGTACTCGGAATTCCACAGACGTCCGGGTTTAGTTGTTTTTACTAGAATTCTGAACTAGTCACTGGATGTTGTGCCAAATTCAGACTCCTAAACAGATTATAATATAATAATAATAATAATAATAATAATAATAATAATAATAATAATAATAATAATAATAATAATAATAATAATATGATGAAGTACAGCAAGTTGACCTTCCCAAGCCATCGTCATTCCCATCGCAGTTGTACAATGAAACCATAGAAGCTCTTTAGTCAGAACAGTAAACAATGTTTGTTTGTTTGTTTATTCATATATTAGCATCATGTTTTTACACTCCTAGCAGTAAGTATTTATTCATTACACAAGTCAAATCATCCGATACACAAGTCGCATCGAACAAAGTTATGGACGATTTCCTATCCTCGAACTTCAATTTGCCTTACCTGCATGTTTTCGGAACGTGGGAGGAAACCGGAGCGCCTGGAGTAAACCCAGGCAACCCACACAGAAGAGAACATGCCAACTGTGCTCGTCGCCGTGATAGTGTACTGTGTGTATATATAACAAAATGAATGCGTCTGCCGGTGCAAAACGGCCCAGCACACTTTTATGAGGTCATAATGTCTGTTGTTACTATAGTTACCTGTTTCTTAACCACTGCTGATCCATAGCAGTTATTATGAGGCTCTCGGGTTGAACTGTTATTAACGGCAGACAGCGGATAATAGTGAATCTGTGCTGAATATTGCTTCTCCAGGTGGATTATATATTGAGTCGTGTGTGTGTGTGTGTGTGTGTGTGTGTTCTCATTTTTGACAGGAGGTCCTGAGGGAACCTCTCTGGACATCCAGAACCAGACGCCTGTCACGCAGTTTGCAGTGGTGCTGTTGCTGTGGAGACCGGAGTTTCCTGAAAAGTGGAAGTGCATTATAGGTAAAAAAGAGAAGAAGAAAAAGGAATCGGACTGTCTGTCTCTCTGTGTGTCTGTCTGTCTCTCTCTTAGTCTTTCCCTTTCATGCTCGCTTTCTGTGCCTTTCTTTCTCTGCCTGTCTCGCTCTTTTGCTGTCTCTCTGTCTGTCTCTCTCTCAGTCTTTCCCTTTCATGTGCCTTTGTCTCTCTCTTCCTGTCTCTCTGTGTGTCTCGCTCTCTTCCTGTCTCTCTGTGTGTCTCTCTCTTCCTGTCTCTCTGTGTCTCTCTCTTCCTGTCTCTCTGTGTGTCTCTCTCTCTTCCTGTCTCTCTGTGTGTCTCTCTCTTCCTGTCTCTTCTTGTGTCTCTCTTTCCCGGTCTCTCTGACTAACTATCCACATGTTGACCTACCTACCTACTTACGTTCCTTCGTACCTACCTACCTACCAACATATATATTCTGGCCTGCCTACTTATTTACCTACCTTTAAACTGACCCACCTATCTTCAGACCAACATGCCTATCTACCTACCCACCTACCCACCTACCTATTTACCTACTAACCTACCACCCTATCTACCTACCTACCTATCTACCTAAAATCTTATCTACTTATCTACCTGCCTTTATATCTGCCTACCTATCTGAAAACCTACCTTACCTACCTACTTACTTACCTACTTACATACCTACCTATCTGCCTACTTATATACCCACCTACCTACCTACCTACCTACCTATTTACCTATAAACCTACCTACCTATCTACCTACTTATATACCCACTTACCTACCTACCTATTTACCTATATACCTACCTACCTATCTACCTACTTATCTACCTATATACCTACCTACCTACCTACCTACCTATTTACCTATATACCTACCTACCTACCAATCGATCTACTTATCCACCTGCCTTTATATCTACCTACCTATCTGCATACCTACTTTACCTACCTACTTACTTACCTACTTACCTACCTACCTATCTGCCTGTCTGTCTGTCTGGCAGCTACTTACCTATCCTACATACTTATCTACCGAGCTACCTACCAACAAATCTACCTACACATACCCACCTACCTACTTACCCACCTACCTACCTATCTGCCTACCTACCTGCCTACCTATTTACCTATATACATACCTACCTACCACCCTATCTGCCTACCTACCTACCTACCTACCTACCTACCTAAAACCCTATCTACTTATCTACCTGCCTTTATATCTACCTACCTATATGCATACCTACCCACCTACCTACTTACCTACCCACCCACTTACCTACCTACCTACCTACCTACCTACCTACCTACCTACCTACCCACCCCCCCACCCCCCCAC
>JAOTRQ010000025.1:105302-118032 GCA_028565875.1 Hoplisoma paleatum
AGCTTGTTAACTGTAATTTCGAGTGTTCGGATGGAGTTGGTATAAAGCATTTCACTGCCGGTTGTACTGTGTATAGCGATGTATGTGACGAATAAACTTTGATTTGATTTGATTTGAATGTGATGTAATAATATATGGACGGATGACTAAATATATAAATAAAACTAAAGTAGAGCGCCTAAATATATCGCACATATTACAGTACCCAGAGGGTGGAGTGTAATTTTAATGTAGGATGAATTACACGTACACGTTATTATGTACAGCTTTGTGTTTTGTGTTGTGCGCCCTGAGACTCCAACCTTTTTTTTCCACTTTGTGGAAGTGACAGATTACCATTTGTTGGCGGACCTCTAACCCGCCAAAATATCCACCAGCTTTCGTTTATAACACGTCTTTTTTATGCTTTTATTAGACTTTGTTTACTAATGAATCATTATCATCACATTTATACGAAGCTGTCGCCTCGGCGATGGCGTTCGATGTCTTATTGCATGACTTATATAATAGCCTGCATTAAATTCAGCTTTATTTAATTTAGATCTCATTCTGACTGGGTTGTGTGGATACTAAAGATTTTACTGGCGGGGTGTCGGGTTCGATTGCGCTAAAGTAAGAAGCAGTTTTTCCAAGGACATGATAGGGAATGACAGAGTTTGTAGGTGCCCGGGAAAAGAGTGAGTGCTTTGGCATTTGTAACTGGATAGATTATACAATTATACCAATTAAATAGATTAAATTATATAGATTAGACTGACCGATCTGTTCCTCAACGTCCACTGTTGGCGTAATCCATGATGTTTCGAAATCCGTTAACCATCCACTCTTACCTGCAGATCTACCTGCGCTTCCTGGAGTACCAGATGGAGAATTCCAACGAGTGCAAAAGAAACTTTGTGGCCATTTACGACGGCAGCAGCGCCATCGAGAACCTGAAGGCCAAGTTCTGCAGCACGGTGGCCAACGACGTGATGTTGGACAGCGGTGTTGGCGTGGTGCGCATGTGGGCCGATGAGAGCAGCCGTCTCAGCCGCTTCCGCATGCTCTTCACGTCCTTCGTAGACCGTGAGTATCCGCCGCTGAGTCTGAAAGCCGACCGACTTTGTATGCAAGTATGTAATACAACAGCATGATAATAGTAATTATGATTAACACTTTACGATCCTACACAGCCGTTATGCTTTTCATGCTAAACGTCATTTCAAAACCAAGGGTTTTTATAAGTTCCAGTTTCATCCCCAGGACGTTCCGTATGACATTACAGAGATAAAAAACAACAAAAAAAGTCTTACAGTACGTGTTTTATTCATTTCAGAGGTGCGTTTCTTAGGCGACGTCTTGTGATGTTGGATTTGAAGTATTTTTGGTGCCAGTGTCGTTCTAGTTTAGAAGGAACGAGGGATGACATTTCTCGCTGGCTCATATTACGTTCCTGAAGTGGAGATGGCAAAGCCTCGGGGAACAATATGCCAGCGAGCAAACATAATAAAAATAAACAGGGGCTAATGCTAACAGCTCCCGTTGGGTCCATTTAGACTTCCGTGGTCTGGCTTGTAAAAGACGAGCGGTAGTACGTTTAAAATGATTTAAGGTCACAACTGACAAGAGTACATTTTAGGGTAGAGTTTATTCAACCTGACTTCAGCACGTTTTTGGACTGTGGGTGGAAACCAGAGCTCCTACGCTCTTCTTGCTGAAAGGTCAGAGGGTTACCCACCAGGCCATCGATTTGCCCAAGTACCTACGTATATAGACGATATGGAGACGATTCAGACCCTGGACTTTGGACTACAAAATGGACCCTGATGGTGGACGTCTGGTCTCTGTGTCTCAACAGTCCTTCAAGTACGGTTGCCATAATGGATCATATATCGAGACATTTTTTTCCATGAGTGTAGACATGTACCAAAGATGGAGATCACACTTTTCTGTACGTCATCATGTAGCAGGTAGCTCTGAAACGTCAAGTCTAGCTGCAGTGTGTATTTCATCGGGGGCCACAGCCAGTGAGAGGACTCCGAATATCGAACCATTAAATAAAGAAATCAGCTCCCGGCCTGCAGCACTGAGCTCTGATTTCGGTTCTCATTTGATTTTTGTCCTAACGGCCAACGGCTAACAGCGGCAAAGAGTTTCGATATCGCCGCTCTCCTCTTCTGGAAATAAACGTAACGTTTTATAGTACGTTATGTCCCAGACGAGGCTTTTAACTGATCGAAAACGAGGAGGAAAAAATCATCGATTAGGGTTGTAAAAGTGTTGTTGATGCTGTATGAAACACAAATCCCTGGCGGCTCGTTGGGGGAACGAGGGAGGTTAATTAAACCTGACGCCATACAAAGCAACGGCATCAGAGAGCCAATTAATCCAGCTGTAAGCGTGGCTGTGCGCTTCAGAACGCCCGGCGCTATTTACAATCTGCCGGGGTCACGTTTAATAGAACGGGGGGCGTCATTTATCTGTCACTGATGAATGAGGAACGCTCATGATTTCGACGTTTACTTGGACCTGAGGAACCGCGCATAATAATGTCAGCGCTGATTCTTAGCGTGGTGTACGAACTGCATAAATGGACAGCGGTCACGACCAGCTTGGTTCAATATGTAGCTTATTACATGATGGGGGTTTTTTTTCAATTGCTGACTAAATTGTTAAAGCTAGGCTAAATTAAATAGAGCTAATAATGCTTTATATCACTTCACGTTGACATTTCAGTCCATTCGCATTTTGATTTGGGATGAATTGGACTGTAGAGTGAAAGGAACCCCTAGCCAAGAAAGTCTGGAGGAATTTATTTATATAACATTTAATTGGTTAAAATGTTCCAACGCTATTATGCGTATAAACAGTCCCTAACATTGCGCTCCTGCTCCAGCACGTAATACTTATATAATCAGTGGTCGCAGGGTCACTGTTGGGTCTCCGATTATTCGGCACGCCCCCCGATCAGAGAGTCGGTAAACAACACCGTCGCAGCGTTCCGTCTCCTGCTCGGATTTATTACCGCCATCAATCACACGGGGGACGAGTCCGCGCTCAAACTGTGCGGCGTTTGAACCGAACGAACGGACGGGAAATGTCAGCGCGGGCCACTTCCAGCGCCATCGAGATATTTTACAGTCATACCTCCAGATAGAGTACTTCGGTTGAGGTCTGATATCGCAACGTCTCGCCAAAATAGGGGAACGGGGGGAACGGGAGTCTCATCTGAAAGCTGTAAGAGACGCATTAATCTTTATAAAGCGTTGAAGTGGCTCTGCTGATTCGACTGTCGCTCCGAATCCACTTCTAATAAGTAAAGTGCGACCCGATCCTGCGGCGTTCGCCTCGCTCCTCGTCTCTAGTTTGGAATTCTCATTTCCTTCACACTCGTTGTCCGCCTTACTTCTGTTCGGCACAGACTCGTGAGGGACATTTGCATCTACATTCTTTTTTTTTCGGCCGTCAGCTCTCATCCAGAGTGAACGAGTAAACAACAGATTGGAATAGTTAGCATAAGAGCGTTAGCACAAGTGCACGACTAAGATTTGAGTTTTTAGTCTCTTATTAAAGATGGAAAGCGACTCTGGAAGTCCTGAGAGACGGTGGGAAGACACAAAAGAGCCTCGATGCCTGTCCTCCTGAGAGTCCTGAGTGGAGGATTAAATCAAGTGAGGCTAGAGGCTCGGAGGTTGTGAGGTACAAAGTGAAGTTACTTTGGTGCTGATCCAGTTTTTGGCTTTGTAGGCCAGCATCAGCGTTTTTAACCGAGTGTGGCAGCTACAGGAAGTCGGTAAAGGAAACGCAGCGCCGGTTTCCAAGTCCAGACAGGACAATAACCTGGCTGCATGTTTTTGGACTATCAGAATTCCTGGCGGAAGCCTAAACGGACATGGTAACTTCACACAGAATGACCCGGACTGCCCCGTCTGAGGATCGAACTCGGTGCTAACCAATCAGCCATATAGGTATATAGCGCCCCCCCCAGCCACTAACGCCATCCAGACAGTATTAACATTCGTTGTATTTATCGTTTAAATGCAGAAATAGAAATAAACGTCGATTTGTTACGTCCCAGGTTAGGATTGTAGCTGATTTAAATCGAGGAGGAAAATCATCGATTAGGGTTGTAAAGTGTTTGTTGATGCAGTTTGAGCCGCACCGAGAACACAAGCCAGAGTCTTATTCAGTTTCGGTTAATTAAACCTGACGCCGAACACGGCAACGGGATCAGAAAGCCAATTAATCCGGTTCACTGTGCATTCTGGACTTAATAGACTAAAGTCTGACAATCCTCGTGCATCTAAAGCAAGTCACATACTTATAATCACAGTTACATACTTATAGTTACATAATTATACTCGTATACTTATACTCACATACTTATAATCACATACTTATACTCACATACTTATAATCACATACTTATACTTGCATAATTATAATCACATACTTATACTTGCATACTTATGCTCGCATACTTAAAATCACAGTTACATACTAATAGTTACATACTAATAGTTAAATCCTTATACTCACATACTTATACTCGCATACTTATACTCGCATACTTATACTCGCATACTTATACTCGCATACTTATACTCGCATACTTATAATCACAGTTACATACTTATACTCGCATACTTAAAATTACAGTTACATACTAATAGTTACATACTTATACTCACATACTTATACTCACAAACTTATACTCACAAACTTATACTCACATACTTAATCACATACTTATAATCACATACTTATACTCACATACTTATACTCACATATTTATACTTATACTCACACACTTATACTCACATACTTATACTCACATACTTATACTCACATACTTATACTCACATACTTATACTCACATACTTATACTCACATATTTATACTTATACTCACACACTTATACTCACACACTTATACTCACATACTTATACTCACATACTTATACTCACATACTTATACTCACACACTTATACTCACATACTTATACTTATAATCACATACTTATACTCACATACTTATAATCCCAGTTACATACTTATAATCACATACTTATAATCACACTCATAGTTACATACTTATAATCACATACTTATAATCACATACTTGCAATCACATACTTACAATCACATACAATCACAGTTACATACTTATACTCACATACTTATACTCACATACTTATAGTCACATACTTATACTCTCATACTTATAGTTACATACCTATAATTACATACTTATACTCACATACTAATAGTTAAATACTTATACTCACATACTTATACTTACATACTTATAGTTACATACTTATACACACATACTTATACTTACATACTTAAATACTAATACTCACATACTTATACTAAAATACTTAGTTACATACATATACTTACACACTTATACTCACATACTAATAGTTACATACTTATAATTACACATACTCACATACTTATACTCACATACTTATACTTACATACTTATACTCACATACAGATGAGGACTTCGTATAAATGTGAGTAGTGTTAACGATATGATCCATTACTAGGAGGGTAAACAAAAGCAAATAAAATGATAAAAAATATAAGCGTTACATCAGCAAATGCAGGATATTTTGGCGGGTGAGAGAACCGCCATCAAATGTTCGTCTGTCACATCCCAGAAGTGTCGTGTTCCATTTGAGACGACACTTATACATCAAAGTGCGCACTACCCACTAACGTACAGTCCAATCACTCAACTGTAATGTATCTCCTGTAACCACATAGGGCTAAAACCAGCAACCTACCTCTCTTCTTCTGTCTCACTTTCACAGCCTGTCTCTCCTATTCTGTCGCCATCATTCATCACTTCACTCTCAGCACAAAACCCTCACCCCCACCCCAGCCCGCACCCCCCACGATTTCTCATTACATTCGGCATTTGCATCCCTTCCCACTCCTTCATCTTTCACTTCTTCCATCATTCTTAGTATCCATCAGCATCTCATTCCTCTCTCTCTCTCTCTCTCTCTCTCGCTCTCCCGCTGTCTCTCTGTCGTCCGATTCCATTCTCAGCTTCTCATTATCTTCTAAATGTGCAGCTCCATCTCTTCATTCCCACTCTCATTATCTCTGTTTCTCTTTCGACGCGTTTAGCGAACACATCGCCGCTCGCGAGCCTTCATTTGAAGACGGCGACGGCTTAATGAGTTTGGAAGTGAGTGGAGAAAGAGGCGGTGGTGGGGGGTGTTGGGTATTGGGGGGGGTGAGGACGAGGGACGCGTTATGACCTCGTCATCTCGCTGTCACATGCACTTAGCTACACTTTGGCGGCGTGCGCGACGCGTGTGAGAGCTCGTCTTGTGGGCGCTTAGCATCGAGAAGGGTTTTAAGGGTGATTTTCTGAGACCTTCTGGTCTCTAGTTCAGCACTTTAACCAAGTAACCACTGACCGTTCTGTTCTTTTTTATATCAGCGTATATGTGTATATGAAACTGTGGTCAGCAGTGCTGGCCGTAAATTTAAACACGGGCCACAATTGGCCCCCGGGCCAGACTTGTGGGATTACGGCAATTACGCCAACACGCAGAACAGGCTAGTACGCCATCAAGCATCTCCCATCATTCTGATTTCACAAATCGGTGAAACTTGAACCCGTTTATACTAATAGAACATCAAGAATATGTTTATTTTATGTTTGAATATGACTAAATGCTGAAAAAAACGTTAACCAATTAAAGTTCAGGCTCGTAAGGACGAACCTTTACGATTCGATACAGTGAAGATGTTTTTATTTGCAGCTCCCTGTTCCAGCAACACGTTCTTCTGCCACAGCAACATGTGCATCAACAACTCGCTGGTGTGTAACGGTGTGCAGAACTGTGTGTACCCGTGGGATGAGAACCACTGCAGGGGTGAGTGTGTCCTTAAATTAGCCTCTGTTCTCTGTGACTGAACTGACATTTGTGGAATGAACTTTGCCTGCAGCTCCGTTATATAACGTCCTGAACGAACAGGAAGTTTTGGTCTGCTGAACGCCCGCGGACGTTCGGACGGCGGAGTGGGAATCCATTCATCAACCCAACTCGCCCGTCTGTCGAGCCATCCAGGACAGAGCTACTCATTAAACCAAGCTCATCCGTAGTCTGAACCAAATCAATCCATTAAACCAAATCCATCGAAAACAGAGCTATCCATCAAACCAAATCCCTCCATACACTGAGCCAAATCCATCCAATGAGCATCATCCCCTAGTAGCTCTAAGACAAATTCATCCATTAAGCTAAAGTTGGACCAATTGAATCATTAAATATTATATAATAAAACACGCTGATTCCATTCAAGACTGAGATACCCATTGCTAACCAAGCCATTGGGCTATCAACCAGAAGATTGAGGGTTCAAACCCAGGCTCTGCTACACAGCCACTGTTGGTTCCTTGAGTGAGACCCTTAACCCAGTCTGCTCTCAGGGTCCGACTCCAACTAACTCCAACACACACAATACACTGCACATGTGTAATGTCAAATAAATGTATTTTAAAAATATATAATCGATGTATAAACATAAACCAAATCATTGGTATTTCTGGTATTGTCCATCCCTAGAGCGCAAGTCTAAGGGCCTGTTCCATCAGATCACCAAGACCCATGGCACGGTTATAGGCATCTCCTCTGGCGTGGTCCTGGTCCTGCTTATCATTTCCATCCTGGTCCAGATGAAGCAGCCGCGCAAGAAGGTGGTGTCGCGCCGCCCGGCCGTCTTCAACAAAACCGGCCTCCAGGAGACGTTCGACCCGCCGCACTACGAGCTCTTCTCCCTGCGCGACAAGGACCTCTCGTCTGACCTGGCCGAGCTGAACGAGGAGCTGGAGAGCTTCCAAAAAATGCGCCGTTCGTCCACGACGTCACGCTGCATCCACGAGCATCACTGCGGTGGCGGCGGAGGCGGAGGTGGCGGAGGCGGCGGAGGCGGCAGCGCTGCCGCCAAGCAGCATAGAAGCGCCTTGGGTTCGATGGAGCTGTCATACCACAACGACTTCTCCAAACCGCAAACCATGAAGACCTTCAACAACAGCGGCCTCGGAACCTACAAAAAGAGCTGCTACGGCTACAAGCAGACTCATGAGTGTGCCGAGCAGGTCATCGAGGACCGGGTGATGGAGGAGATCCCGTGTGAGATCTACGGCAGGGGTGGAGCTATAGGTGGAACTGTGGGTGGGGTCATGGCTGGCGCGGTTGGCGGGGCGACCGGAAGCATTAGCAGTGGATGCAGCAGCATCAGCATCCGTAATCACGGCACCATACGGAGCAACAACGCCACTAGCGTACCGGATGCGGGTCAGCGCTCTATCTCCATGGACTTCTGAGAGGATGGATGGCACCAAAGGTGGAGTAGATGAAAGTCCATCACGAGACGTTATTTTTTGTCCTTTTGTTCTTGTATTAATCTGGTTATTAATCTGTCTTTGAATTATTAAACTCTTACAGACTTTTAAAAAGATTTTGATGACTGAAACCCTTCACCAAGGATGGACCAATCAGTAGCCAGGGCATCTTAACGATGCACGTTATTGAATATGCCATTGCCGGTTGGCACTTACTGGTTGAAAGTCAGTTTTGTAAGCGTCTGACCTAAAACTAAAAGTGCACAATGATATTCGTTATCATGATACAACCAATGAACTGTGAGCACAGCTTGCTAATTAGTTTCAATACTCATAGCTAAAGCAAAACAGGCTTAAGTCCGATTTATTTCTATGGCGCAATTCAACAATGGCGCCTCAGAGTGACTTCAACTTCACGATTCCAGGACCAGAATGACACGAACCTCACAAACTCGAACGATGAGGAACCTTTACGAGGATTCGTTCTCGGCTTCTTGCCTAAAATGACTGGCGTTTTGTGTGTATGTATAGCTAACTTTATGCTAACTCGTTATCCTTCACGGTTCATAAGACGTCCAAATGTGTTTCTGTGTTTGTGTGTGTGTTCAAACGTTGGCAGATCTCGAACATTTGGCACCCAGCAAGTCGTTGTTGGCGTTGGACGACATTTGGAATACATTTCTGATTTGTCCACATCTGTTTTAGACACGGCTGTATTCTTGACGGTTTCTTTTGCCGTGACCCTCGAGAGGACCCTCAAGAAAATAGAGACTCGCACCATTTTCCAATCTAAGGGCAGCATTCGAAGGTTGGCATTGATGACTGTTGTAATAACAATGAGACACCAAAGCACTAACTGCTCCCCAAGCGCCGTGGCCAGGGCTCACTGTTGCCCCCTAGTGTGTGTACATTGTTGTGTAACAATTTACGCACCGGGTTGAATGCCTAGTGGTGACCAGAGTAGCTTTTTGACAGATTCGACATGAGTGACATCAGCTGCCTTTAGAATGGAAAAGATTCGCTTTTTTGTAAACGTGTCTACGCGTGTAGAAATTACGCAGCTGCTTTAGCATAGCATCGTAGATCCACGGCATCGTTAATGACTCCAACTCACGCTGAAATGAAAACGAAAGCAGATGGACCCTTCCGAAGCGCCCGTCTTGCACACGCGCTCAACGTTACTAGGAGCACAGGTTACACATTTGACAAATAGTTTGTAGAAATGTCTATATTTTCCTACTGATCGTTGATCGATATTGCTCTAGCTGGAACCAAGGTGTGGCTAAGATCGGAGAGAGAGAGGGGGGGAGAGAGAGCTTGCGATAAGTGGACGTCATATATATATAATCCATAAGCTCAGACATCGACGTGGTCGAACAGGCTACCATGCAAGAAATAGTAAATTAATCTTTTGATTTTGCAAGACGTGTGCTTGGCAGCCGTTACACCCGCTCTAATAAAAAGCTGGTCTCCTCGTGCGCAGCGTCTCCAACAGTCTGCTGGCTGTGCTGTTTTTTTTATTATTATTATTATTGTGCCATCTTTTGACGTCCGGTCTGTACAGTTGATTAAGAAAGAAAACAAAAACAAAGTGAGCAAAGTGATTGTGTGCTTTCTTATTCTTTATATCACATACATAGTTGTAGAGTTAAATACACACTGTGCTGCCGTTATGAAAGCAGCCTATAGAATTACCCACGGTTCAAAAGAATATCGAGAGAACTGTTAAAAGAAAAGGAAAATAAAAAGGCCGATGCCGTTCTGTACAGTATAGAGACGATCCGGTAAATGTTGAAAGTTCTTTTCTAACCTGCGTACGTCGTGTGTAAACTCCACTGCGCTTCCATTTTATCCTTAACATTGATTAACTGCAAATATATTAGTGTACAAATGTCCTATTATATGTTTTATTATATTAAAGAGGCATTTCATCCATTGGGGTGTTTTTATTTGGTGTCTTTCATTTCTGGATCATATTTCCTGACAACTACTTAACGGGATGATGAGCACCATACGGTCGTTTCTTATGATTAGCTAGGGATCCGAAAGTTGTTGGTTCAAGCCTTGTCACCACCAAGTTGCCACTGTTGTGTCCCCAAGCAAGGCCCTTCACCCTTAAGTACTTATGGAATGGTGTTCATGGAATAAAATGGCTGGTAGTCAACCACAAGTTACTTCTGTTTGGTTCATAAGCATTAAAGGCTATGTCATATGTTGTAAGTCATAATTAACATTGTTGATTTGTCAGAGTTGTTAGTCTTTTCACATAAAAGTGTCCGGGTGTTCTGTGTTCTTTGGTGTTGCCAAGGTGTAGCCAAGATATATAATCATATAGAATCCACTGATGGCTTAGTGGTTAAAGAATCGGGCTATTAATCAGAACGTTGCTAGTTCAATCCGTATCCAACCCCAAGTTGTGACTGTTTCGTCCCTGAGCATAACCCCTTTAACCCTCAAACGCTCATAATCGTGTTCAATCCTTGTTGCTTTGGATAAAAGCGTCTTCTAAATGTCCAAAATGTAAATGTCATGATGTAGATCGTCTACTTGAAATGCCCCAAGATAAGCTAGAAAAGGTCAAGCGCTTACCTCTATGAGGATGAGTATTCGGTGTCGGCATTTTGGTTTTGACCCTCACATGACCCTGATCAGAATGAGACAGTCACTCAGTGACAACGATAAACATGTTTTTTATTTAATTCAAATCAATTATATTTGTTTTTACATTGCGGATGTATCACATCATGCACTTATTTAAAACTATTCGACTAGGCTAGAATCTAAATCTCTTAAAATGTCCAGCTGAGAAGTATTTACTGCTATAAGAAGTTTAACATGTTCTCCCAGTCTGTGTAGGTCTCCTACATAAACGTACGTTTCACTACACTGTTTGGTTAAATGTGGATGTGTCTTAAAGCACAGTTGTGGAAAGAAAAAGTGTTCAAAACTCAAGCTTGGGTGTGTTTTTTCTAGTGTTTCTTGGTGCCTTTATACATGAATACACAAAGAGGAATTGAGTTTGACACAAACAAAAATAAAAGTGTAATGAAATGTAAATAAAAAAGGACGAGTGGGCTGATTCGTGGTTTTTTTTAATACAGTATAAATTTGATTTAATAGAATCATTCGGCAGTTTTTGTTTTTCTGTGTGTTTGGCGCCATCTTGTGTTCATATAAAGAAAATGGACTGAACCACTGAAGTTTTAGTGAAGGGGGGATCTGAGCTCTAATATAGCACAACCTAAACGATGCTTTATCGTGAATGTTACAATATAGAACTAAATTAAAGTCGTTTAGTTAGTTATACAATGAAATAACTCATAAAATATATTTTGTTTTTTTGTTGTTTTGTATTTACAACAAGTTGCATAACACCCAACAAACGCTACAGAAATATAACTTACACCTTAGCGCCTAAGTTCGTTGTGTGTTTGCTGTGTGGATAAACACGTCAGTGTGTAACAGCGACCGAATATGTGTGTCCTTGTAACTTAAAATAATGAATAAATTACTTATTTATATATATTAGCGCGACATATTTGAAAAATAAAAAGCACTTACTCGTCAAAACACGAACGCTTTACTAAAGCTTTACTGCGCATGCTCAGATTCATACCACCCATCCACTTGAACTTGTGTGAAGTGCTTTCATACTTTATTTACTTACATTATAAAGTACAACTTTTATTTATTCACCACTAATATATTGTGGGGTTTTGTGACAATATAAAAGAATAGTTTCATTTATTTGTTAAGTCTTGAAATAAAAACAGAAGCCAGTCTGGTGTGACACGCACAAGATATGGTTCACAGTTCCATCTTTTGTTAGTTTGTTTACACACCGTTTATAACCATCTCGAACATCCAAATCATCTTTATAACCATGAACGATGTTCATTCATAGTTAAAGATAGTTGGAATGTTGAATAGCAGGAGGTCTCGTTGACGTGTGGCCTGCAAAAGCTACAAAACTGCTTTCCTTCTATTAATACAGGGGTGTGTAAACTTTTTGCAAAGTGCACCAGATTTGAAGAGGTGAAATTGTTTAGGGGTTGAAAATTCAGTCCAACATTCTTTAAACTTTTAACATTAAATGCATATGAACCATACATTTCTTGTTTCATTATAAAACATCTAAAGTGTTTCATTAAGTATCCATTATGAATTGTATTTATAATTAAGTGACATCACAAATCTCACAAGCTGTTGGGAAGTGTGAGAAAGTCGCACAGGATTCAACTGAAAATGAATTGTACTAGTTCGTAGATCAGGAACAGAAAAAACAATATGGAGACACCGTTAACAAAAGCTCTCTGTGGTGTGATGCTGCCCTGTGGAAGGAGACAGACGATTAGAATATTTACAATTAAAGTAT
>JAOTRQ010000025.1:177802-188344 GCA_028565875.1 Hoplisoma paleatum
ACACACACACACACACACACACACACACACACACACACACACACACACACACACACACACACACACACACTTTAACCCTAATCAGTCCACTCCCTTGTTTCTAACCCACACTGACCACTTACATTTGAATGCTTTTCTTATACAGACTTCATCACGCGTGTACAGAGAGAAATTTACAAAAACGAATCCTAATCATTTTCTCCCGCTCTCACACCAGCCAACCAACACACCCCGGCGGCGTTTTGGGGCGCTCTCGGGACTGTAAATCTCCCCCCACCCCTACCTCCAGACTGGAGTGTCCGATTCTCCACGGCCGCTCACATGCATGTGCAGAACGTGAAAGATCTCGCCGGGGTCAGAAGTTTGCATACGCTGAGGTTTAGACGAGCGGTGTGTAACGCCCTCGCTCCGGTTCCTTGCTGTGTGTTGCACGATCGTTACAAAGGTGCAGCATCATGATGGTCAAAAAGCCTGGATAAATAGGGAGTGTTGTGTCAGGAAGGGAAAGCTTAAAAACTACAGGCCAAACGTGAGCAGCTGAAAATGAACGAACTCTCTGAAGATGGATCAGGTCGATAAAAAAAGAAATAATTGTAAATATTCATTCATCTAATCTAATGAATCTAATCTTTAATATTCATTCAAATTTCATCCACATTTAAACTTTTACATCAAGAATTCAAACTTATTTCACATTTTGAGCTTTTAATTCACAAAATTCACTAAAACTGTTGGATTGAAGTGGGTTCCAGTCGAGTCACATGATCATGAGCATCATTGTGGGAGTGTAAAGAGCTGCTTCACTGTCTCCAAACGAAACTATCGAAGTAGTTACGCTTCTAATAGGCTTAGAAAAACTAAAGCGTTCCTGAAAACGATTAATATTGTGGCGTGTTGGTCGAGGGAGTAGTGAGAGAGTCACTCCCTATAAAGGGGGCCATAAAGCTTTTATCTGCTGTGCTTGCATAAATTGCACACTGTTGCCAATATGAAGTGTGTGTGTGTGTGTATGCGTGTGTGTGTATGTGCACATGTGGGGGTCCATCTCAGGCCCATGCCGGTCGTTTTCTCCGGCGCGGGTGGATCACTCCTGGCTCTGACAGGGAGGATGTTTTTGCTTTTATTTTTGTCTCCAGCGTCTTGAGAGGAGTCGTGCTGTAGGAGCTTAGCACGCCTCGAACACACACACACACACACACACTTGTTCCCGTGACCCGTGCGTACCGGCACGCCAGTCAGCGCCGGTAAACACACGTCAGCGAGCGCTCCCTGCGAGGCCGAACGATTAAAAGCTAACCATGTGAGAACGCGCGATCGGTCCGGAGGCCGTAAATCACACGTCGTCCATAAACCCGCGATGGTATCCAAGAGAGATCGCGCATACTTCTGACATCATAAGAATGCTGGAGTGGGGTTGAGAGGAGAGAGGGGGGGGGAGGGTACAGGAACGAATCCTCACGCTGGTTTCCCTTATCTGACCTCGCGTCCGAATGTTCTTGGCCGAGTTCAGTGCTCGTGGTTTTCTGTTCTGCTGTTTATGAGCGACCCGAATGAATGAGGCGAGTGAAAAATTGCTAAATTATGAAAACCATTAAAGGCTTAAAATGACAAGCAATAAAAGCTCCCTCTTTAGGACACACTCGCCAGATGTTCCTCTGCAACCCGGGTCCTGCCAAGTTCTCTGAGGAGGGTTCGTTCTAATCCAGCCTGGCGTCTTTTCTGCAGAGAAAGAGGGGAGGAGAGATGCAACCAAACATCCATCACTCGTCTTTATAAGTGCTGCCATCTTTAACTTCTCTATCTATCTGCATAACTATTACAATCTCGAGCTTGATAAGGGCATCGATCACCAGTTTACTTCTGGCTTATGGTAGCAGACTGGACACCCAAACGTTGGCATGTTCTTATACTTTAGTAACAGTCACTGCTCAGGGAATCGAACCTGGTCACTTATTTATTTACTATTGGTTGATATTTTGGTGTTCAGAGATGCTCTCAGTATTTTCCATCTCATTTCAGTTTATAATGAATGTGATGATGATGTGTGTCTCATCATCTACTGTACCAAAACAAATCATAATGAAAAGATTCAATATTTCCTCCAGGTTCCGTTCCAGCTAGCGTCATGTATTAATGTGATCATGTCGTACGGGCCGAACACACGAATCCCCGTCCAGCTACAAGCTTCACGATCTCCCAGCATGTAAATCAGCCGCCGCTTTTATTAACCTCAAATAACAGTGCAGCTTGAGCCGTATCATAAAAACATTTTAATCATCACACGTCCCATCGATTCCAATTAATGATGTCATAACTAACAAAAGAAGAACTTCTGAAAACGGCCACATGACCTCAAATCGTGGAGAGCATTCGACTTAGCGGCCAATCAGCACGGCAGACCCACTGACCTCATACTGACCGGCCAATGACAAGTGGTACACGAGCGTACACCTCGCCGTCCAAACGCTACTCCTAATCATGTACGAATCAGGTACGAGGGCTGTACTGTAAAGAGGGATTCCTGTCAGTCAGGTACGCCAGATAACACTGGACGGAGGGGGGGGGGGGTGATATTAATGAGAATATGAAATAAGGAAACGGTGAGAACAGCGCCGAGAGTAAACAGAATTCACATTGCTGAGATTCCACAGAGACGCTCCTTCACCTCGACTCCTTCATTTGATTTAGTGCAGCACCTTCGCCGCGGCCGCCGCCGAGAACTCCAGAATCCCTCAATCACGTCGATTCACCACGTCATGCGACCCCAGGATTTATACATCAGCAACCAGGTTTTATACCCAACACTTTATTTTTAAAGGTGCAGCAATAAACATCAAATAGAAGCTCAAAAATATTCCAAAATATCATTAAAAAGTTTAAATTCTTGATGTCAAAGTTTTCAGTGTCGTCACGGAAACGTAACAAAAGTGGATTTTAAACGTTTGTTTAGTGAATAAACGACGACGTTTCTGCGTCTAAATGTTTCATTTATATTTGTGTGTTTTCCACCGGACAGTCCGGTTCATCTGCTCCTGTATTCTGGAGTGTGAGTACGAGCGTGAGACCCGGGAGACCCTGAACACGACTCTTCTTCCTAACACGACTCGGTATGATACACGACACGGCTCCCCCTGCAGGAGCGTCTGTGCTAGTGCTGCTGATTCTGATTCAGGTTTAATAAGGAACCGAGTTCTTGTGAGTCGGAGTCGATCAAACGAATCAGTTCAGTCGATTCCTCTGAATCTGAATCAGTCGCTTCATCTACTGAAGCGTCATCGTAACTTACAGTAAAAAATAAAATAAAATCTCTCCATCTTGTTTTTCTGACCTAGAGGTCACTACTGCCCCCTAGTGTGTGTACAGTAGTGTGTGATCTGGTTAAACGTGGAGGTGAATAAAAATATCATCAGTCGGTTGTAACGGGGGTTTACATTTCCACCTCGTAACTCGTGTACGATAATGTTTACTGCTAAACACGTCTGCAGACACTGTAAATGTAAACCGTGACAGTCGTGGTTCTGTACGAGCTTCTGTACGGTGGATAGCACATCTGATGAGTGTGTGCGTGTGTGTGTGTGTGTGTGTGTGTGTGTGTGTGTGTGTGTGTGTATTTATATCGATCAGATCACATGGTTCCGTATCGCGTCCATAATCTCGTTCTCGTATCCAGACCTCCCAGGATGGTTCGGAAGATCTCCACCGAGCAGCCGTGATCGATGCGCCCAGGCAGGCGTGATGATGTATTACCCATGTGCCATGATCTCCACCGCACCTCCACACACACACAGTCCATAAATCACGTTTCCTTCTCAGACCTCCTCCATCCAGCGCTAATTTTAGCAGCGCTAATTTTTATACCCGCTCCGAGACGGAGCCAGAGATGCTGGAACCTTCTCCGACGTTGCTGACACGGCGCTGTCAAACATTAACGTCCGGCTGGGCGGACCTGACCCGTCGCCCCGGCACAGGGAATTTACCCGGCTATCGATTCAGCACTTTATTATCTGCGACAGACTAGCAGCTGGCAGTGCCGACACACAATCTACAGCCTTGAACGGTTCGATTAGGTCACACCAAGCCGAGCAGCAGACAGGTTTGAGTCCCGTGTCTGCCGGGTCACCACAAGGTTCTTTTACCCTCCGTTGTTCTGACGGTTTATGGCCGCGGTCGTAAGTTACAACAACCTCCACCCTTCTGAACAACAAGCTCCCAAGACTTCTGAGCATGTGGTACGAATTCAGATCCAGATGTTTCATCGAAAGGTCTGGCACAAAATGTTCTGGTGGCAACTACAGCGAACCAGCACACGGTCCATTTAATCGCTGGACCAATGAACCAGGAGTTTACACAATTCTCTAAAAAAAATCACACAATTATTTCATGCTATACAATGTCAAACCCTGCACAAACCCTGGGGTGTTGGGATGATACCTGTCCCAGCCGACAGCACCATGTTTTATCATTTAGTAGTTGCTCTTTATCCCTTTATCTTAAACAGTTTACGTTTCTCATTGAACGACATTTTTGAGCTCACAACTTGGTTAGAAGTGGGTCGTGAACCGATGACCTTGTGGTCTCCAACTCAGCATCGTAATCACTAAGCATCACCGCCTACATGCTGCTGTGATGGGTGCAGTGCCCATCCCGGACGCCCCACATGGGCGTGTGGATACCCTACTGTAGTATTTATTCCAGCACACGTGTTATTAGACCCCGAGCACATCCAGAGTCTGCAGGAGAGAATCACAAATCACACAAGTACAGAAGTTCTGTAGAGGAACTCGAGTGCTTTTTATGAAGACGGATCTGGAGTTGTGATGGTTCCAGCGCGGGATTTGTGTGCTACTGCAGAACTTCAGACAGAGAATCAGGTCGTGGCTGTGCATCGTAGCACCGCTCGAACCCATTCAGCAGAGTCCATAAGAGGATTCTAATCAACGCCGCCTGAGATGAGCTGAAGTTAAAAATATGACCTGGGAACGATGTTGAAATGAGGAGGAACCTCACAGACTCCGATCAGAACATTTCTCATTCAGATTTAGGAGCTCGCCCTGTGGGGGAAGGGGGGTTACGGGGGGGACTCGAACCCGGGCGGGGCTGTGTGGAGGACTCATGGGTTTAAGACTGAGACTTACTGATCATAGATTCACATCCATCCATTTATTCATCTGTTTATCATCCATATATTTACCTTTTTACATTCATCCAGTCATCCATTCATTCATCTACACACACACACACACACACACACACACACACACACTAACCCCTCTTTATACCAGCCATGCAGCTACGTATTCATCCATCCATATTCCTTTTATTCTGGTCAGGGGTTTAAACAGGGCCGGTTGTTTGGCTAAAAGGTTTACAGTCTTTTGCATGACACACACACCCACACACCCACACAGAGGTGTAAGATGGGGTTGGGGTGAGACATTGGGGTGGTTACAGTTGTTGTTGATCATACGTTGTGTTAGATGGAGGTGAATCGGCCGCTTCTCTCACACGCCCGACTGACTCACACACTGTAGATTGTGTGTTAGTAGATACCGTCTCCTGAACATCTCCTGAACATCTCCTGAACGAGTCCTGGAGCCTCTGCTGAGCTCAGCACTGTCCTCAGGTGTTTTCACAAATAGGTCAGGTGAGGTAGAGTTACTGAGGCTCGTCCTCCTCCATCCACCGGCTCGAGGACTCGTATCAGGTACAAGTTTCTATCTCGCTCACACACACAGGACTGGACAATCAGTTTGGATAAACCAGGGCATGATGGGATCAAAACAACAATTCGAATAACAATTCTGGTCCCACTGTGGTTTACGACCTGTGACATTTCTATGTGAATTATTTTCTGGCAGGATAAAGATAAATTATTTGGTGTCGTTTTTATGCCGGATGCCCTTCCTAACACAACCCGACCAACCCCAGGCTCAACAGTGCATCGATTTGAGCATCCGGTATCTTAGTGATACAAACCAGAGAGGTCAGACTCTTCACTGGTGTGCTAGCAGAAACTGCTCCACTTGACACATTCCTAATTAGGAGGTCGCCGGTTCAAATCCCGTCACTGCCAGATTGACACTGTTGGACCTTAAATATCAAGGAAAATAAGTGTAACACACACACACAAAACACACACAGCGTGAACATTTTCTATTCAATTTTAATTTACAATGCACAACAACCCAGTCTTATAAAAAAAAGCAAGTTGTCCAGCAACGCTCAAACTTCAGCAGAAACGAGAATCAAATATTTAACAGAAAATCTTTTTTTTTTTCATCTTTAAACGCTGCCTGTGATCTGAGACGCGTGTTCCAACTCATGCATCATGCTAAATCCAAACCTTACAAACCCAAGACGTAGAAAAGGAACCGTATAAAAGACGTACACATCTTCACATCACGCTCTCCTTTTGTTAGTTTTGAACCCTGTATGTTTGAGAGACGCTCGTCCACGTGGCTCGAGCTGGAGAAGCTGCAAACGTGAGGAAGATGAGAAGTATGTAGGACAACTTACACTCACCACTTCTTCATCCATGAGTGTGCAAGACATCCTCGCTCAAGTGTCTAAGCCTTACACACTTACACACAGGTGCTGAAATCCGTTTGGGTTTTGTTGTATCAAGCAACACTCATGACAACACCCCAGCCCTTCCTCGCCCGTCTGTGCTCACGCCGCCTTTTTTAAGACGCGTTTGTGGCTCAAGTGCAATTTAGTAGCTTTTGTTAACACCAGGAACGTCTGAAGTTCGTTGTGATGCAATAATGCACTGGCGTCACCCCGGACCTCCTGATCAGGGACTGGAGGTGCTCGTGTGGACTGAGAAAAATAAGCAATGCATTTGTTTTCATCTGCTGAAAGCTGGTAAAATATGAAAGCTTTAATATTATTATTTAATAAACCACCGTGTGTGACCAAGCTCGAACCGCGACACGCACCTATTTACTTTATCCAGCAGGGTTGTAACACCGGGATTCTTACACACTCTGTGAACACTCCTAACAGGACGGACAGTTACATGTTACCCAGAATTCATCACTTCAAGGATTTAACGTGTCAGACGAAGGACCCGGGTCCCGCTCCACCTGGGAATCGAACCCAGGACCTTCTTACTGGAGAAACGACTCCTCTATAGAGGATGACTGCTGTAGGGAAGCACTTCGGATTCTAACCACACTACACTTGTGGCTGACAGGAAAGAAATCTCTACTCCGGGTACTCCGGTTTTCTCCCGTAGTCCAAAAACATGCACTAGGTCGATTGGAGACGTGAAATTGTCCTGGGGGAACTGGGTTATAGAGTTTAAAATCTTGGATTAACAGTTTTTTTTTATTAAATTACACTCCGGACATACACACCTGCTAATAAGTCAAGTTATGCACTGGTTTATGTCATTCAGGACATCTTACAATCCCCGAATAAGCTACCTGCGTGTCTTTGGACTCTGGGAAAACCATGCAGAGAGTACCCAGAACACGCCCCGTCTGGAAATCGAACCCGGGACCTGTCGACAGTCACCCCGAATGAACTTAATAAACCTGAATGGATGCGTTTAGAGTGAGAAGATGCGCCGACCCTTGGAGTCCAGACCCGTTCAGAACACAGAAGCCCATTGTCTCTCTCCCTGTTTTCACCACTATCATGACTCGCCCGAACGTGTTTGGCGGCGTGTCAGAAATGCCCGCGAGGTTGATGGACGAGTGTGAGGGCGGGACCAGAACCGAATCGTGTCGAGCGACTCGTCCTGTGATCGGCATCTCGGGTTCAACCTGAAGGAATCCGGCCGCGCGACATTCTTCCCGCGCGGAAAACTTCCACAGCCGGCGGAAGATTCTTCAGTTTCTATAGGTACTGGGTTTGATCCCCAGGTGTGGGGCTGTGGGTCTGGGTTTCTGTTTTTATTATTTCAATTGTCCAAAAGAGTGAAACTGGAGAAACAAAAATGTCCATGAGTGTGTTTGATATCAACGTAACGTATAAAGAACCTCATGATTGTAAACATACTGCTAAAATGCTAAGAAATTTCCTAATCTAGTCGTCCTCGAGAACCCTGATCACATGACGCTCGACTCTAACACACTCCTGACACATGATCCATGAGCGGACCAGCCTTGAGTATGGAGAGTCCACACACTGATCAGCATGGTCCAGCGTCGTAGTCGCTGGTCTCGATGTTTCTCAGCCCAGCCAGTTGCACAAACGTGGTGTATTAGGAATCTCGGCTCTTGTGTGCTACATGTACATCTCTGAGAGAGTCGTTAGTCCGGATTTAGTGTCATCTGAGAAGCTTTAAGAAGAAGGTGATTTCCAGCCGATCGTGTAAAAGCAGCGGCGCATTAATAGCGACACACTCAACCCCGAAACGTTTTTTTTTTGCTGATGGGATTTAAATGATTACGATGCTTTAAAATGCATCACAGAGGAGTTTAAAAAAGTGAAAACATTTTGAAGGACCCTCGTATTGAATTATTCATATAAATAATCACAGCAGTGTTTGGTCGTGTTAACATTACTTGTTATTATTTGCCGTATTAGAAATCTAATAATAAAAACCCGACTTCATTATCGAAGCTGAACATTTTGGAAAAAACTGAGCGTTTTAAAGACTCGAATAATATTAATAATAAAAACCAATAATAGTTTATAATAGGGTGGCATGGAGTGCACCTCTGCCTTCTCACTGGCTGTTATTGTTGTTGCAGAGCTCGGCTGGGTTGCCAGATCCGGGCTGGACGTTGTCGGCCAGGTTGTGAGCGTGCTCCAGGAAAAGGTCTTTGAGCACACTGAGCTCCTTGCTGAGCAGCTTGATCTTGGCCTCCAGTCGCTCGTTCTCCTCCTTGAGCTCGTTGACGCGCTGCTGCGTGTCCTGCGCCTTCTGCTTGCTGCGCATGCGGCTCTTCTTGACGGCCAGGTTGTTGCGCTCGCGCCGCTGCTTGTACTCATCGCTCTCCTTGTCCAGGAGCGTCTTCTTCATCTTGCTGGGTGGGGTGGCCTTGCCGCCTCCTCCGGGGCTCACTGGGACTAACTGTGGAACCTGAGAGAGAGAGAGAGAGAGAGAGAGAGAGATTATGGGTTAGACCAGGGCTGCTCAATAAATCTCTAGATCTTTTGTCAGAGGATGAAATCTCTTTAAAAATGTGTTTAACTGCCTATAAGGAGAGCTGCAATACATAAACTGACCACAGCCGTACATACAAATGTAATAAGGAGAGGGGGGCGCTGTTGAACTCTTGTTAGAGTTGCCAGATTGCTTCACCACAGATTGTCTCTTGGGCTGGTGTGAGTGGAGATACAAACTTGTCCATGAGTGTGTTTGATATAAACTGTGAGCTGATGAATCTTGTGTAATCAGTAAATATGTGTGTGTGTGTGTGTGTCATGAATGTAAACAATTCTCTAGTTTTGAAAGTGGTAAACACACCTGCTATGAGGAACATCCCAGGGGTGTAAAACCTGTACTCGTTTTAGGTGTGTGTGTGTGTGTGTGTTTACATTTATTTTAGGGGGAAAGCAAGTGGCTAACATACTAGACTAGTAATCAGAAGCTTCACTACTGCCAGGTTGCTGCAGTTGGTCCCTTGAGCAAGACCCTTGGGATTGGTTGTGTGTGTGTACCTGCTGTAGTCCTGCTGTAGCTCCTGTAGAATGGCCGGTGCTGCTATGAGTCTGACTCTGTATGACGCTCACTCCGTTTAGATCTGTGCTGGTTAGCTTATGCTGCGACTGCTTGCTCATTTGGATCCGTTGCCGCTGTTACTCTCGAACCTGCGCCGTCCTTCGTCTGCAGATCGGTGTTCCAGGATTATGCTCTCTCTCTTTCTCTGTGTGTGTGTCAGCGTAGAATAGCCGGCCGATACAGGGCCTGTATGGTTCCGTCTGCACAGAAGTAGAAAACAATGACGATAAGACTTAGTGATGTAACAATTCAGCAAGACGATAAGAGCGATCTTCGTTTCAAACAGCAGGGGGCACTGACTATAATATGCTTTTTGTTGAAGAAATGGTACGATGAGCCCAATATTGTAATTGATTATTAGTTCTGTACCTTAATCACTAGACGACAGCCGTTTCTAATAAAGTGTTTCAGAATCACGGGTGAATATAGGAGGGGGGAGGGGGGTGGCGCGGTGGCGTAGTGCGCGTGCGATGCCCAGGTGGGGCGATCCGGATCCTTACTGTGTGCAATCTGCATGTTCTCCCCTAACTGTAGAGATCTAATCGTCCAAGTCCACAGTCCAAAAACAACTCCCCGACATTCCCGGTATCGTCAAATCGAAGAGAGTCCACGAGTGTGTTTGATCTGACTGGTGTAACGTTCGCAGTCATGGATACGACCCAGGGTTGAATATGTTCAGTAAACAAAAACAAACACAACAACACATGGGTGTGTGTTCTGAATCCCTCGATCATGCTGCTCTGTGGAGATCTCGGGAGTCCAATCGATCAATAAAGATTTCAAATGTAAGAAAGATGCTGGATGCTCGTGTGTAGATCCACCTGCGTCCTGCAGCTCCAGTGTTGCTGCGGGTTACATCATCATCA
>JAOTRQ010000025.1:243635-255103 GCA_028565875.1 Hoplisoma paleatum
GGGGGGGGGGGGGGGGGGGGGGGGGGGGGGGGGGGGGGGGGGGGGGGGGGGCAGAGAGAGAGAAGGTCTTTAGATCTGATGCAGCAACTTCAAGCGCTCGCGTCCGATGACTTATTATCTAACCCGAACCGGGCTGGCCATAAAAACGCCAAGAAAATATCTTAGTTCTGACGCAGCGCTGCGTCTCCGTCATCCATTACATCCCCGGAGCTGATCGGCATCTTCTTTCCCTTTTTCTTTTAATCACTTAAAATGCTCTTTTGATCGCATTTAATTAAAGGCGGGCAATTACCTGCGCCGAAATGAGCAGCGTTTATATGCGCCCATTTACTTGATTAAAATTAGATGACGTGCGAAGGGAAACGAGGCCGAGAGAGGCTGAGAGAGGCCGAGAGAGGCCGAGAGAGGCCGAGAGAGGCCAGCCAAATCCAGCGCGCACCAAGTAGAAGTTCAGAAGGAATCAGGTGACCAGAAAAGCAACAGGTGAATAAATAAAGGAAGGATTGGCTGGAAGCTTCCTCGGATGAGTCTCGCGTAAAGCTCAGACTCGGGTTCTCTTTGGCACACGGGCTGGTTGTGTCACTGGAAAACAACACACACACACACATACACACACAGCGGTCAGGTTCTGGTTTGCCTCATCTTTAGACATTCTGAGACCCACCTAGGGTTTAAAAGGACGTTTACATTTTCAGCATGGGACAAACGCCTTTATCACAATGCGACTAGTTACAGTGAAACAGTCTGAGCATTCGCTCAAGGGTCCAACAGGAGCAACCTCGGCGAAGTTAGATTTGAGCCGGCATCCTTCTGATTACCAGCCCTGTTCCGTAATCACTCGGCTACATCTGGACAACAAATGTGATGGTCATTTCATCTCTCTGGTATATGAACGATTAGCCTAAAGGTGAGCCATGGGGGGGTCCTGATCTATTCAGTTATCATTTATCCAATCGTGTGTGTGTGTGTGCTGGTCAGAGATTGATCACATTATGAATGATCCCTGATTCGTTTGAAGCGGGTGCGTATATTCAGTCCGGCTCGGACGTTAGCTACGCTCCAGTGACCGGAGGTCAGCGAGTCTCAGGCCATTTTACAACTCCGCGTCACCCTCGTGACCTTCTGATAAACACTTTACAAAATCGAAGCAAGGAGGGCGAGGCGAGGGAGGGAGGCTGGGTGGAGGGCGAGGGGGGGAGGGGTGTGTAATGCACGCCGCATCTGTGAGCTGTTTTTTTGGGATCCGTCCGTCGATTAAATTGTTTAGATCTCTTAATAAACTTTCATGAATATGTTTGATTCTGTCGTGTTTCAAATCCTGATTCAACAATAATAATTCAGCCAATAAAATATACAATCAAATATATAAAATACAATCGAATGGTTTCATTCACGCATTCTTACATATTTAGATTGGGGATGCAGGAGTCGGTCACTATCGTATGACGCTCCTGGAGCAGAAAGGGTTAAGACACTTGCTCAAGGGTCCAACGTTGGCTTAATAGCCTTTGGAACCTTTTTGTGGTTCTGGAATCTCTTTACACCAGACAAGCGCGGTCCTGTTTTTCAGACTTTTTCAATTGCAGCTGGAAGAAAGAGAAATTCTTAAAGTATTAAAATGTGTGATGGAATTGTGATGCTCAGATGGTGGAGATTTTTCTGGTAATTTATTATTATTTTTTTAATATTCCAGAAGAAAGTCGGCGCAGCTGAATGAGACTTTATTCCTACGTTTATTAATCTTTGGTTCAGGGTTCCAGTCCAACTCATTTCGACTCGACGTTTATGATCTTTTAATACTTCAATGAGCGTCAGATAAACCTGCGCCGAGTGCATTTGGTATTGGTTTGAAGACATTTAATGATTTAAGTAGAAAAGGCACGCTTTAATAACAGGGCCAGAGGTTAAACTGTGAACAGAGAGCGATTGTGAACGAGTCAGCAGACAACATGACTTCACAAAGTGGCCTCTTTACAGTCAGGACGTGCTTTACTTCATTTTTTCTTTTTTCCTCTCTCTCTTCCTCTTCTTTATGCCCTCGAACTTTATATGGAAACAATTAGCACAGACTAAACAAATTAGAAGGTCTGAGAAGGCATCGGCAGTCAAAGGGCAGAATGAAACCCCACTGAAGGAAAAGCTCGCGGCCCCAAATTCTGGACCCGACCGGGCTTTAGTGTGTGTGTGTGTGTGTGTGTGTTCAGACACCTTTATCAATTTCACACACCCTCGGATGGGTTCAGTTCCTCTGGCAAGCTATACAGCATCCATAGACCTGCTATAATGCCACGGTGAGGACAGCGGTTCAGAGCCAAATTCATGTATCATGCAAATTAAATCGTTTAAGCCAGTTAGATTTTATTAAATCAAATCCACCGGGATCTGCTAAAAGCGTTTTAATAGATTTTTATCAACTTCTATCGAAATCACAGTCTGTAAAATCTTATATAATAATATAATCTCATCATTTCAGTCTTTCTCAATAGATTATATTCATTGTTATTTCTTTATAAATGATTTATAAGTGCTGCAGTCTGATAAAACCTCACAAATCTAGATTATAGTTTGATTTTGTTTGCAGTTTGCAGAATCATTTGGCAACTTGTAATTCCAAAGAAATAAGAAATGTTGATAAATATATTCTGATTTATTATTTAAATACATTTTATGTAAAACTGATGAGTGAACTTTATAATTATTATTATTATTATTATTAGTCATTAATAACAGGATAAATCTGTTGTCTGGTTCTTTTCATTTAATAATTGAAATAATCTTTTCTATAATAATAATGATAATTATAGTCAAGCATTCGATTGTTAGAAAAGCTTTTAATTATAATGTACGTTTTATATACTATTATATATTATTGCTTATATAAAGTCTAACATTTTTTGTTTAAATGAACTCAAATGATGCACAAAATATCACACGCTGATTTTATTACGTTTTTATGATCATAATGATTAGAACGTTGTTCATGGGTAAAAAAATTAAAAAAGTTTGTTTATAATTTAAAGTTTGTTTAAAATGATAAGCATGTGTAGTAAACCAGATTAGAATATAAAATATTATATTAGCATTCGTCAGTGTGCGCGTGAATCGATCATAAAAATAAATCCGTTGTTATTTTATCGTTATGATTTGTTTTTTGTATTTAGCGGTAACGACGGACGAGAAACGCCACCATTTATTAAAGCACGTTATGTCATCGTGTATAATGTGATTATAAACACATCTCACGTTCTTCATCGTTTCTTTCTGATGAGCTTCATTCCTGAAGGATTTAAAAATATTATATTGAACTTATAATCAGCATTTATTCACCTTTCATACGTTTTACACTTTATTGTATTGATTCTACTACTGTAAACAGTAAATAGGTACACAGAAATACAATCAATAAGTATTTAAATAAAGTTCTTTTTGCTTGAAACTGATTATATACGTGTACATATGTACACCATATAGATTATATTTATTGTGTAATTATCTTTTCATGAATAATGTTTCACGTTTACACATGTAATATCTCGGCGTGTATGTTTGTGTTAACTTGTAACTTGTAGTTTGTGTGTCTCCAGACTTTAGGGACGTATTTCTGATCCTCTCTTTGCCTCGTCTTGAGTCAGGCAAGTTCATTTACTCCACGATTGCCTCCCCATCCTCGTCTCGTGAGGGTGTTTTGGGTGAAAAACATCTGTATTTAAATTATTCCACTTCCTCAGGCTTGAATAGACTCTCGGCGCTCTAAACAACAACAGGAAGCCAGTCATTTTTTTTCTTTCAATAGCTGCACTTAAATCCACAGAAGAATTCCAAGATGCCGGTACACAGATGTAAATTCTGAAAAACACCTTCAGTGCCCAGACAACACACTTTTAATTTATTCTCCAGCTTTAACGATTCATTTATTCACTGTTCACTCCTGAAATGTGTCTCCGTACATCTGATTTAAACACTTTTATTATTTATTTATTTATTTATTTTAGATCAGCTAACCTTCACGTTTGGAACAGTAGCACAGTGTCCGGCCCGGAGCGAGGGAGTCTGGGTTCGAACCTCAAATCTTATTACAAGTGTTGGTCAGATGTCCACATGCTTCCTCCAGCAGCTTTAGAATCACTGTGGGAACGTTTCAGTTTTCCTTTCATGAGAAAAGACTCCAAGGTTTCCTCATGAGCCTGAATCAGTAGCCGTACCTAAGTGTGTGTGTGTGTGTGTGTGTGTGTGTGTGTGTGTGTGTACAAACATTGTGCGCTTACTCAAACACTCTGTCACTAAAGCTTCAGGTTTGATTCATACACACTTTACAATGTCAACAAGACTGAGAGGATTTTCCAGCACCGACTGGTATCATGTTTACACGCTACAGGTCAGAACTTGTCTGTTTATATTTAGCATGTGTACATACACACATTTTATCTGCATCAATCTCACCGTACTGCCAGCTTCAGATTTTACATCCCACGTTAGACACACGATGGCTCCCCAATCCATGGATGGGGTTGGATTTGCACCTCCACGCTTCTGCTGTGATGGATTATTGTTATTGTATATTCCATCTGTGTCTAATGCCGGTTTGTTTACAAAGCCACTTCGTTGCACGTGGGGCCCTCGTGACGTCGTCGCTTTAAATGAATAACCACAGCCGCTGTGCCGTCGGGACCACGCCACCCTGGCTGACATCTACAGACTCTTTAATTTAATCATTGATATTAATTTTCTCCTCTAGTGTTGCATGTTTTCTACCGTGAGCTCGTAGAGGCCAGCGTGGGCAGGTCATGACTGCGCATTTCTGAGCACTATACGGGTGAGCAAGGTCAGCTGGTGAGCCTGGTGTCTTTCTATTCTCCCCCCCTTCCATCCCCTTCAACACCCTCTCTACCAAGATCAATGGCGCTTGACCTAATTCATCACCAGTCTCCCATCGGTATCACGGCAATGACATGGCATTTAACATCTCGCCCCGGTTTGATTCCCTCCGTATATTTTTTCTTCTTTCTTTCTGTAGTCGCAGTGGAGGTCCATCATGCCACGTGATCGCCACAGCACTTCAGCTGTAGCTCGCCGTGGTGCGTCGCTAATTATGAACGATCATTAGGTACGAATGGATAATGAATTGACGTTGATTGGGAAGACATTGACATGGTGCTCAGGCGGCAGAGACCTACACCAAATCCAGGACCGTGCATGATCCACACTTTTGACAGCGTCGAAGTGCCGTGTATTTTTTTATACCCGTTTCCTCTCGTACCCGTTACCCTTGGTTACTTTCCATACCGTTTTCACCCCCCAGAGTCTCTCGTTTGTGACCGAGTAGGTTGCAGATCTTTCTTGAACCCTCATAGTGCATCTGTGGAACGGTGTAAACTATCTACAGGGAGGATTTCACATCTCCCGATCAAGCTGGTGCATGTTTTTTGGGCTGCCGGAAAAGACCGGAGTAACCGGAGTAAACCCAGGCGGATACTGGGTGCGGTTGCTGAAGATTTAAACACAAGACACGGTCACAATGACTTAAGTCTGTCTCGTGAGGAAACTCGGTGGTGATACGAACGGTTTCAAAATCCAAATTGAGACGAGTCTAAGTTGGGGGGTGTGTGTGTGTGGAGTTTTTAATCCGATAAAACAGACAGTAGAAAGTTAGACAGAAACTTTTTAGATTACAATGAAATGAAATGAAAAAAGAAAAAAAGAGAAGACGACCAGGAACAAACAAAAAAGTAATTCAAATAAAAGTGGAAGGAAGAAAGTCGTTATTCTCCGTGGTTAAGGATGAGATTACATTGGATTAGTAGAATTTTTGCATTGCAAATGAAAGCCAGTGAAATCAATAAGCTCCGTTCGACTCGATATACAAACTAATTAAGCGGTAATATAATCAAGGAGGAATAAGGAGGGCGCAGCTCTTTTCGCGAAGAAAAATCCAATCAGAGCTTTTTTTTTTCTTTTTTCTTTCTTTCTTTTTTTTTTTTTAATGCTAGAGATAAAATCTCTGCCGATCGCTCTTTGTACGAATGATGACCCGGGCTTTGTGCGGCTATAATAGAGGAGCCTTGTCTTAACAGGTTGCATTCGACGTGCATATTCTAATCAATATGAATTACATAGACTCTTATCTATGGCATCGTCTCCAGACAGCTAAACTAATTAATGTTCTATCGAGTGTTTTAACTCAATTATTTTACAAAGTCACAGAAAGACATCGAGCCGTGTTCGGCTCGAACGCGTCCGCCGAAAAGGACGCCGCGCAAAAGCTTCGCTAAATGATTTTTTAAACCATCCAAGTGGAAGTGAGAGTGTTTATCTATCTATTTATTTTTTTGCGTATGAAACACACTGAATAAATAATACGGTGACATTAATAATAAACGACACAGATCACGTCTGACATCACGAGCAGAGAAATTGTTTGCTTGTTACCTAAAGTGTAAAAGCACGACCTTAATAAATAAATAACTCAATGATTGCCTATGAGGCAATTACGCTTATCTGAATCATCTCATGTTTTTGGACTGTAGGAGGAACCCGGAGCTCTGGGGTTATCATGGACCATCTACTTTGCTGAATGGTGACAGTGATACACACTTACTACACAATTTTTTTTCCCGGTTGAAATCAAACGTGCATGTTTGTCTAAGGTTTTGCAGTTTCTGGTGTTTACCGACTCTTGGCTGTGTGTGTGTGTGTGTGTGTGTGTGTGTGTGTGTGAGGCTGGAGGTGTTGTGTGGCAGCTGTACAGGATGTCAGTCCCCCTGACACTAAAAGGTGTCAACATCACTGCTGCATTTAAAATTCAGATTTCAGACGGAAGGGCGTCTGTCGATACCCCGGAGTCCCATCCTCGTCTCACCCAAATCTGTTCGCTCGCCTTAGTCTCGTCTGCTTCTCTCAATCCACCAAAAATGAAATCTAGAATCTGGGGGGGACGAGGTTTATTTTTGCGCTCTACACGTCGTAGGATCCGTTCTTCTTTCCAGCGGGCGTGACATCCATGTAGCGCGTCCTCCAAATACTCGTCTGTTTTTTATCGAGTGTCGTGAAAATGACCCTCGTTAATTATAATCACTCAGCAGGATTAAGGAGGTCAAGCTGGCGTTACATAAACACAGCCGTTCGAGTAAAATGGTGTGTGTGGGTGTGTGTGGGAGGTAATTCAGCGCACCATTAGTGCCAGATTAACTCATAAATAAAATGCTTTTGCGCCAGAATATACGGACGATTGTTTGCTGTGGCGCCCCTTAAAGGAAACAGCTCGTTCCACAGCCATGTTTGTAGTTCTTTGTGAGAATAGTCGTGTCCTGCAGTGGATTCTGGGTGATCATTATCACCAGGAGCAGGCACGATGTGTCTGCGTATAAGCCAGGTACATGTTCACTAGTCTATCCCAGCTGAGATCTGGAGTTCCAGGGTTCGAACGGATACATGATGGTGTTAAGAGTTCCAGATCTTTCTAATGTTGAGTCAGTTTGGTTGCAGTGTGTAGCGGGTGGGTGGAGGCACCCAACATTACAGGGTTTGTTTTAAGCGGCACTACGTCTCTGTCACATCAGCGCCGGGTGTGTGATTAAACTCCATCAGTGTGGGCCGCAGCCGCTGCCACCGGAACCGGTCAACGCCGCTCCGTTGGTGGTCCGGTCTGAAAAAATCTCCTGCGTTAGTTACAGTGTGAATCCGACAACACACACACACACACACACATGTCATCTAACCGAGACCGGACCGGCTCTGGATCGGATCGTGATATAAATCCGTGTATAAATGAACACTGCTGTCATTTCAGCGACATACGAGGACGTCTTGAAATGAAACAGCGTTTCCTTCTTCCTCCTCCTCCTCTTCCTCCTCCAAGATCACGGCGGTCGGTTACACCACAGCACCATGGATACAAAAGATAGCCCTGTAATAAATGCTAAAAGATTTTTCTAATCTAAAGAGACGAGACAAGAGACGAGTGCTCGTGCACGACGTGTAAACGATGTGTGAGGTCGAAACATTAACAGTTGCCATAGTTATTTTGATGCAGATTATAATTAAATTTGAATTTAAAGATTTCACCTTCATCTATTGTTGCGTTCGTAAATAATGCACGACTGTATTATTGTGTCGTGTTTCTTCCATTTCTTCTGTAACTTCCACCCTACAGCAAGTGTCCCGAACGGGTCGGACTCTCCTAATGAATATGAACTGGAGCTAAAAGCATTGACGCATAACAGTAGCCGGTGTATAAAGATGTGACCCCCCTCAATGGTCACTGTGTAGTTTGTTTTTGGGACACTTTCCCAGGTAGTGAGAGTAACTCCACTGGTACTCACTCATGCATCCAGTGACAGGACACCAATGAAAATCTGAATTGAAATCCATCACCCGTTATTCAGAAGCGTTGATTTAGAATCTTTCCACTATTGTTCAGTAACGAGCGTTAATTAAATGAAATAATCCCCGTCTTTATTTCTCTCTCTCTCTCTTTCTCTCTCTCTCGGTATTGGATGACACACCGCTCGGAGATTGCATTCCGGCCCTGGACGGCTCCCGGATTCAGAGTAATTGGGTGGTGCCCGGGGTTAATGCGTTCAGCGCCGTTAATGAAAACATTCGCTTGTAAGTGGCGCTGTATGAAACGGAGCGCTCTCTCAATGGGGCCCCCTCGTCGAGAGCCGGCCTGTTCCCGGCTCAGGCCTTTATCGGGGGGAGCTGAAGCGTGAATTTCATCCCGGGAACGGTCAGATTTGATGTCTGAATGAAACAAAAAAGGGGGTGGGGGGGGAGAGAGAAAAAAAAAAGTTAGAATGAAAGGTGAATAACAGCACATTGGTAGTGATGTCATAATACATGCGCTACATCGTCGCTCGGGCATACAAAGTGAATAAATAAAATAATAAATAATACGAGGCGTCTTCATGCGTCATGTGATAATCATCCGAAGCTTTCTTCTCATCATCATGATAGGAGAGGGGAACATGAGGGCTCTTCACCAGAGCTCTTTAATTAGCTCTCTCCCTCCCAAAATGAACCATTTAGACTCTGCTGTAATTAGTCGGGTGGAAAAGCAAAGAGATTTTTATTCTGCACCGCTCCAAAGAATTTTGGAAATGAATTAGCGAGAGACTCGAGTCGTTACTTCTGTCTAAAACAGCTAAACATGGGCTGGGGTGGGGTGGGGGTCGGGGTGGAGGGTTTCAAAACAGCTTGCACATCACAAAGAGGTCAGGATCTCTAGTTCTCCTGGACTAGTAATCAAAAAGTCACTGGTTTAAGCCTCACTAGTGCCACCGCGGTGACCAGGTTGCTACTGTTGGACCCTTGAGCGAGTCCCATGACCCTGTGACCTGTGACTCAATGCACCAGATTATAAGGTGCAATATCACTGAATGCAATATTAACGTGATTGGTGGAGAGAAACTGAACACACTTTGATCGAACACGGATGAGATGCATTGTGGGAGTTGTGGTTCCACTGCTGGTAGAGTGAGGTCACTAGTGAGACAGGAAACGACAGAAGTAACAGAGACGTGATCAAATACACACCAGAGTCCTGAATACAGGAACCGGAACAATCCTCCAACAATCCAACAACCGCTGCAGCTTAAAGAGCTTCAACAAAGTCATACTGAAATATTTTAATTACCGTCGTGTAGCAGATCAAATCATCCACACACACACGCACACACACACACACACACACACACACACACAAACAAACAGTTCGATTGTAAACACAAACAGAATTGATACTGATGATGAATCTCTTTATAGTTTCCTCTATATAATCCGTTACTTCCGGTTCTTTCTTTTCTTCCTCTCCATCTCTAAACAGAGCGTACTCGTTTCACGTCAGTGCCGACGGTCAGATGCAGCCCGTGCCCTTCCCCCCGGATGCCCTGATCGGACCGGGCATCCCTCGCCACGCCCGTCAGATCAACACGCTCAGCCACGGCGAGGTGGTCTGTGCCGTCACCATCAGCAACCCCACGCGGCACGTTTACACCGGAGGGAAGGGCTGCGTCAAGATCTGGGACATCAGTCAACCGGGCAGCAAGAGTCCCGTCTCCCAACTGGACTGTCTGGTGAGCACGCGCGGGGGGAAAGTAGGGGGCTTTACTGAAGCATGATGGGAGAAAACAACTGCAGCACTACACTCGTGTCTGCGTGGTTTTGCTGAATCCGTGCACGAAAGGCAGTGCATTACAGTTCCAAGCCTAGATAAATAGGGACGGAAAGCGACGGAACAGTGCCATTCTGAAGGGTAACAGACCGGAATCGGTGCCGATGTTACTGGATTTATGGCGGGCGGCACGTCCAGCGTTTCTCTGCACCAGACCGAGAGCGGCGTGGACCTGATGAGCCGTTTAGTGACCATCAGAAAGTGATTTAATTTGTCTGAGAGTCGGCAGTCATCGATCCGTCCGGGCCGCTGATCCAAACCTGCCGTGGTTAATCTGAAGATGTGCTGCTTCCTCTCTGGAACCTTTTTAAAAGCCTCGCAGTCCATTTAGTTCTGAGCTCTTATCAGCTTCTCCTCTCGCTCGCCGCTGACGTCCGTAATGGCTCTGATGCCAGCTGGCAGGAAGTCGTGGCATTAGCGCTTCCTCCTCCAACACAGCAGCGATGGGCCACGTTCGACCCGAACACGAAAACTTCATGTACAAACCTGATGCACAGCAAAGATACCTGTTTATTGTTGTTTATTGTTGTTTACTGCAAAAGCCATGATGCACAGACAGACGTGGATGAAACAAACGTTAGAACGGAGGGATTGTGAGGTCATTAAATGACAGCGTTCCATCTCTGCATCTGTGTGTGTGTGTGTGTGTGTGTTCAGAACAGGGATAATTACATCCGCTCCTGTAAGCTGCTTCCCGATGGTCGGACCCTGATCGTGGGGGGGGAGGCCAGCACTCTGACCATTTGGGACCTGGCGTCTCAGACACCTCGCATCAAGGCCGAACTGACCTCATCGGCGCCGGCCTGCTACGCTCTGGCCATCAGCCCCGACGCCAAGGTCTGTTTCTCCTGCTGCAGTGATGGTAACATCGCCGTCTGGGACCTGCACAACCAGACGCTCGTGAGGTGAGAGACCCTCAAGACTTTTTGGTTGGGAGGCCGCGAGCGTGAGAACGAGGCCGGTTAGTAAACAGGTAGTGAGGTCGAAAACATGTTCACATGGGACAGTGTCGGGTTACTATAGCAACGCAGATATGAGCAGTTAGGAGAAAATATTGTGTAAGGCTGTGTGTGTATGTGAGAGTGTGTGTGTGTGTGTGTGTGTGTGTGTGTGTGTGTAAGTGAGTGTGTGTATAAGATTATATATTAATATTTATTTGTGTTTGAGAGAGAATGAGTGTGTGTGTGTGTTTGTGTGAATGAGTGTTTATATGTGTGTGTGTATGTGTGTATGTGTGTGTGTGTGTGTGTGTGTGTGTGTGTGTGTGTGAGAGAGAGAGAGAGAGAGAGAGAGAGAGAGA
>JAOTRQ010000025.1:255203-271589 GCA_028565875.1 Hoplisoma paleatum
CTTCAGGCTCCAGTCACTCTCTCCTCTGTGTGTGTGTGTGTGTGTGTGTGTGTGTGTGTGTGTGTGTGTGTGTGCGCGCCGAACAAAGAAGCCTCATCATGGCACGGACGGAAAGAAAATTCATTTACTCTTTAATTCAGTTACTTTTTAAAGTAACTTTTATAACCTGTATTTTTACTTACTAAGTAACTCAGTACATGATGAGTAGTTTTACTACTTCCTGAGTTTAGATGCTTTAGTACTTGCTCCAGCTCTACACACACACACACACACACGGATGAGAAAAGAGAGAAATGAATTGAACTTGCATGAGACGATGCAACTTCCGTGCTATCCACTCACATAATACCAGTCTGGTGTGTCCACTTCCCACGGCTACATGTCTTTGGACTGTTGCTGTGGACCACGGGGAGAACATCAAACCCTGGACCTTCTTGCTGCGAGGCCCATTTGACACATATAATGTTAGCTGCTTTGGCCGCTCATAATAACCAGAGAACTAGTTTAATATCAGTGAGCTAGTACTGCACGTCCAGATTTATGATCATTGAATTAAACTCTGGCTTTCAGTTTCATTACCTGGGCGGCTCAGACGCTCTGATTGGCTCAATTACAAGCGCTGAATTATTCAGTCTCTTGGCGAACACGGTGTGGATGGTGCAGTCGTGGATTTATTTACAGTGCAGCACTGGAAAATGTACCCACTGGGTGAAAAGTCAGGGTCCGGTGCCGTCACTAATACGGCACGTTCCTAAAGCAGGGTCACCCCGTCAGATCCGGCTGTGATGTCATAAGTTTAACGAGTTTTAAAAACTCGGAACAAATAAATAAAATTATATAAACATTCAGCACCGAATACAGGACACAGTGTTCCATACGGCTGAATACAGGCGTCTGGTTTCATATTCATTCATGTGAAAGATTATCTGCTCGTTCAGCAACACACACACACACACACACACACACACACACACACACACACACACACACAGAGTGACATTTAATAGTATCATTTATCTGGAAAGGACACATATTTGTAAGATTAGATTGTGTTTTCACTTACGTCACTTCACGTATGCTTCATGTAAACCTCTCACCGGTGGACGAGCTGTCGCCAATCCACCTGTCGGCATGGTTTTATGCTCTGGTTGAGGTGACCGGTGTAACACACTTAGTGGTGGTGAGCTCTGAACCGAACCCGCTGTGCCCTCCAGCCTGGCAGCACCCACACCATCGTTTACTCTGTTATTCATTCACTTAATAATAAGGACGACTTTATTTATTGTTGTTTGTGCAGCTCGACGTTTCACTCCGAGTTTCTGTTTCAGTGTATTTACACATTTAAACTGAGCACCGGGAATTCTGGGAATTCATCTTATTAAGACGAGATCGTTCCAGATGCTTTAACATCATATTCAGCTGTTTACATGAGATGATTCTGATCAATCAGATATAAACATGTCAATCAAACATTATAATAACTGTGTTGCGTCAAATATACTGACACTGTGTAATAATAATAATAATTACATTCATAATTGTTATATATGTTATGTAAAAAGCATTCATTTATCATAGTTGTTAAACTACTTATAACAACTAATACACTATTTTATTAAAATAATAATAAGCACTTTAATGTGGAAAAATATAGAAATGCATAATAATAATAATAAATCAATATTTTAAAATGTCTTATATTATAATTTTAATACAACTTCTACTAAATGAAATGATATATATGAACATTTTAAAATATGGAAAATATTTTACCATTATTTATAATAATATATTGCTTTATAAAAATATATGATTATTTTATGCAAAATAATGTTGTAATATTTAACTTGTGAAATATGGCAATAATGTTATAATTATTTTATATAATTCTTTTAAAATACTGTACATTTTAATGTGAAAACTATATAACATTTTAAACGTTAATATTATTAAAAATAATATTAATAATAATGTCATGTGAAATAATAAAACACATTTTACACGTTTTATAATGATACTTTTTCAATACTAAATGCAAAGTGTTTATTTTGTATTACTTTTTAATTATAATAAAACAATGCTATAGTTTTATACTGTACAAGTCTCACTCACACACTGTATAATAGTTTTATAATAATTATTATTATTACAGTATTATTATCATGTATTATTTATTGATTAGAAAGTGTTTGTAATGTTATTGTTGCTCCGGTGTTCTGCCCCTGTAACCCTGGTATTTCTGTGCCGGGGTGCAGGTTAGTACCTCTCGGGAGCAGTGAGAGGGAGAAAACTGGGACGACTGGGGTCGAGTCAGGACTCCCTACAAGGATCATTTAGCATCTACATGGTGTTAATACTGAGGGGGGGGCAGCTCTGAACTCTGCCAACAATGATGGGGGTAAAAAAAAGGGAAGGGGAGTAGCAGGGCTTAACATGGTCCTCCTGCACTGCCGGAAGGGCAACCAGGTGTTAAATTAAAGACAGCTGGAGAGAGAGAGAGAGAGAGAGAGAGAGAGAGAGAGAGAGAGAGAGACAGAGAGAGAGAGAGATGAAAGCTGTGAGAGATTTACTCTCAGTACAGTCAGAGTTACTCTCGGTACATTTATAGTACATTTACACCGTGTGTGTGTGTGTGTGTGTGTACTTATGTGCATCTTTTGGGGTTCAGTGCATCACATGAGCTGCCAGTTAAATGAAAAAATAAAGAAAAATATAATAAAAATAAAATCCCTGTCAAAACTTATATTAGTGCAGTAAAATGTTTCCTGTTTCATGTGTTATTAGAATTTACCAACATGTATGATTACCAACACTCATTTTTATACGTAATTATTTGTATATTTAATTGATATTATATATATATGTATATATATTTATATATATATATATAATTTGTTATATTTACTTTAGCGTCGTTCCTCGTGGATTCCTTTAGTGCAGAATAACAAAAATCATAAATGATCTGAGATCTGAGACACAGAAACTGGCCCCACCGGACCCGTTGAATCTGACCTGCATGATGTTTAAAGCCTCCAGCTTTTAATGGCACGGCTCGTTAAGAGCCACAAACCTTATAGCGGCTTATTGGCTGTTATAATGTGAGCTAAATAAAACAAAAAATCCTTCATCACTCACGGCAGACAAAGAGACGTATAAAAAGTTTCCTGTGTGGAAGCTAGACAGGTCTGATCAATCGCAGGCCTTATCCTCACAAACGCAGTGAGACAGAGGCTCCCGAGTCGATCGATGCTTTAATTAAAGATTCAGAGGCCTGACAACCGGCCCAATGATGAACTGAAATGGGACTTGAGCTGCCACGTGGGCTCTTTAATGGCCACAGGCTGTCCGACCGGCGCTAAATTGCATTTCCATCCGAACGGATCGTGACGGCGAGAGTCGATGAGAATGCGGCTCTCTCTGAAGATCCGGATCCCGATCGTTCAAACCTCGATACTGCGGCATGGGGTGGGGAAAAAAAGCAACAAAAAAACCCCAACAACAACAACAACAAAACTACACACCTCCTCACATCAGAAACGTTCAGGGTGAAGAGAAAACGAAATAAGAAGCCACACTCACACACACACACACACATACATACACACACACACTGGTTCTTTTGAAACAAAGAAAAAAAGGAACTGTATTTGATGATTAGAATAAAGAAGTACAAGATCAGAGGAGTTAGTAGGTCGGTAATAAACTGTAGAGAAACAGAACGCAAAGATTTCCATCATCCAGAAAGTGCATCATACCAGTCCGTAGTGTTCACACCGAATCCATACCACTATATTCATATTCGTATATTTATATATATATATATATAGAGAGAGAGAGAGAGATAGATATTTAAAAAACCAAAAACAATATGCATGTCATCTGGCTGAGACGGACTTTATCAGATATTATCATCAACAGTTTGTACATTCATGTCAGGATGGATTATGTACACTGCGTCCCAGGACAAACCAAGATGCTAAAACTTAGCAGCAATTTAGAAATCCAGCTCACGTTTCAGTGTGTGTAACCTGTGTGAATCCTTTCTCATCTTCAAAACCAAGAGACGAACCTTTTACCTTTTCTGTATTCCCTTTTTTTTCTTTTCAGTGTTCTTCTTGGTCTTTTTGTCTGGCTCTGCGTTTGCAGATTTGCAGCTTTGCAGCTTTTTTTTGCAAAAGTAAAATAAAAAAAACCATAGAAAGACCACGAGACAGAGAAATCCGAAAATGAAATTCGGGAACATTACTAAAAGAGGGAGGAAGGGGGGGAGGAATATGGGCCGATATGTGACACGTGTGTGTTCGCTTCGTTTCACTTAAATAAGAGCCGAACGTCCTACGTTGGACCGTTCCGAGGGAGGAAATAGAACAGACTATTTTTAATGAGGGATGGAGTTAATACACAGCTGGTAAACCATCTAGCACAGATCAGTGTACAGTATATACAGTCGTCTTGTTTGTTTCTGCTTAGTCAAGCACTAAACGCATCACAAATTATTGTTATACAGACTACAAATAGAAATAATTTAATACCAACGTAAATGATCTATTCAGAAACGCTAAAAGTTCCAAAGAGCACCCTTTAACACCGTCCACGTCGCTCCGTCCTGCTGCTGCTCCTCCCACACACGAAAAAGAAAGAAAACTAAATACCTGTTAATGTTTCCACTTGGATCTTTCAAGCAAGGTTATAATCACTAATAAATAAGCTTTGTAAAACTTTAACATGTTGTACATTGTACAAAAAGAAGCCAGTCCTCTCCTGTAACGGCGGCCCGAGAGCCGGGCGAGAGGCCATTCACTCGTCCTCCTTTTATAGTTCGTGTCTCAGTGCACGTCATTGTTAGTTAGTAACGATCTCCTTGTTGTCCTCCATGAAGCGCGTGAAGCGGAAGTGCGTGCTGTTGTCAGCGCCGGCCATCTTCTCCAGGCCCGCCAGCGCGGCGTTACGCTCGGAGCCGTGAAGCTTGTCCATGCGGCCCGTCAAGCCACCGATGGGGGAGCTGCCCCCGTTCCCTACGCTCCCGGACAGGGCCGGCGGCAGACCCCCGTTCTGGATGACGGATATCTCGTTGGTCTTCATGGCCAGGCCGTTGGAGAAGGCGGCGGCGTACTGGTTCCAGAAGCTGGCCGGGTCCCCGTTGGTCGCTCTACCGGACAGGTCCTTCTGGAAGAGCTCGGGGAACTTGACCGGGTTGGTGCCCAGGAATGCCATCGGACCGTCCACAGAGAGTCTGCGGCCTCGCCGAGCTGGCGCGCTGTTCCACATATGGGTACCCATGTGCACCTAGAAACGAAACATCATGAAGAGGGAAGGTCAGGAATGTGTGCTGCCCAGTTACATGTTTTGGAACATAGCAGATGCTGTGACAGTATATTGTCTTCGTAATAAGTCATTCGGGGGTTAAGGGTCTTGCTCAGGGGCCCAACATTGATCCTGGCATTTTAAAAACAAATACACTATCTGGTAAGGTGGCTTGTTGTCTAACAGCCATAAGGTCCTGGGTTCGATCCCCAGGTAGGAAAGTTCGGGCCCTTTCTCGGAAGGGGTTTATGTGGGTATACTTCAGGAACTTTTCCTCCCACGGTCCAAAAACCTGCAGATCATTTGAATTGGAGATACAAAATGATTCTTACGTGTGTTTCATATAAACGTGTGTACTGACGACGCTTGTGTAATTAATAAATACAGTGTGTCTGTCATGAATGCAACCAAAGTGTAAAATATGACATAAAATTTTTAAATACAAAAATAAAGTCGCTTTTTAGTCCGGAAGCACGTCCTGTCTGATCGTACCATCCACCCACTATTGCTAAACGCTGCACGTATGTCTGCTCGGGCCCGTGCACGTCATCTCTGTGAATGTTTGCTTCCCATTTAAACAAACGCACACGAATACACAAGGTACACTAAATTAAAACATTTTTCAAGACGCTCCGCAGGACGCCTCGGCCAGCACATGATACCAATTTGAAATTTTCCACAGCGTCGCTAATTTGCCTGATTCTTCCGAGCCTGTGGCTGGAATTGTTCAGATTCTTTGCGAAAGCGAGCAGCACGGTCTCGGCTTGGCATTAAAAGTGTTGTTTCTGACGTGAGTTTCAGCATGGAGGATCGCGGCAGGAAATTAATAAATAAGTTATTCAAGTTTGAAGACGACATTTGAATCTAGTCAGTCATTAGCACAGCTTCCTGATAATGAGAGCAACACTGTGTTATGTTTCGTCAGTTCTTCATACACGACCAAATTCCTGTTTATCTTTTAAAAGCAGCCTGTTACTGTTACTGCCGTGATGAAACGGATTCTACATTATTTATAATTAAATGTTTAAACTTTCGCTTTTGTGTATTTGTTCAACTTAAAAATGAATGGAGCCAAATTCTAATTTAAAGGTGAATTTAAGCAGCGCCCTCTGTTGTTTGAAGTGAATATTGATAGATAGATATATTGATAGATATATAGATAGATAGCTTGTTGTCGAAAACTGTTAGTCCGTGTTTTGTCTGTCACACTTCAAATTCATATACATGTGTGACTCAGCCTTTGCACTTTATTTAATCTTGGTTGGCATGTTCTCCTTCTGCCTGCTGTATTATTACATCATCATACATTATTTGAATAGATGATTCTTGTATTTTTGAATCGATGAGAACTTGTGTTTTTGCTTTACTTCCTCCAATAATCAAGATAAACACAAATAGCAAGAAATAAAAACGGAATCTTTGTGAAGTTCATAACAAATACATCGTTTATGTTGTTCAAAAATCATGAATTAAAATCGCATTGATGTATCACTGTTACCTAAAGTTGCATGTAGATGGATTTATTTGATTTAATTTCTAAATACTCTTTAGACTCTTACCTTGAGGTTGCCTTTGGTGGTGAAGGCCCGTCCACAGATGGTGCAGGCAAAAGGTTTCTCGCCCGTGTGGGTCCTCTCGTGAATCTGCAGCGCGCTTGAAGAGCTGAACATCTTTCCGCATGTGTTGCAGTAGTGCTGCTTGGGCGTCCGTCTCGGAGGGGCGGTCGAGAGCACGGGGGACGTAGATGCCGAGGACGTGACTATACCAGAAGGGAAGTCTTTACTCTCGTGCTGAGAGCCCTGGAGGAAACTGTTCTCAGTCTTGATCATAGCTGGCAAGGAACCAACTGACAGAAGGGATGGAGTGGGACTGGATGCCATGCTGGCGCTGGGCTCGAAGAGTTGAGAAGGCAGGTCTCTCATCTGGTGGGTCAGCATGTGTTGCTTGAGATTTCCCTTAGTGGAGAAACCCCGGTTGCAGGCCGTACAGATGAACGGACGTTCTTTGGTGTGGCTCCGGTAATGTATGTCCAAGGCACTCTGGCAGGCAAACGTCTTACCACAGATGTCGCACGAGGTGTTTCTGGCGATTCCTCGGTCCCGGAAAGGGAACAGCATGCCCAGGGGGTCTTTCGAGGTGTTCATGGAGGTCAGGTCGAGAGCTCCTAGACCTGCAGAGTGGGTCTGCATCAGACTAGCACTTATGTGCTCAAGTGATAATGCCCTCTGCTGACGTTCCTCCAGACTTGGGGATCTGCGCTGGTGCTGGCTGACACCCCCAGTGGGAGATGCAGCCTGCATGGACGAGGTAGATTCTGAGACGGCCGGACTCCCAGCGCTCTCGATGTCACCTTCCGGTGAGGAAGAATCGTTTGTGAAGTTATCACATTCTATGGAGTCATTTTCAGTGGCGTTTGCTCTCATCTGAGAGTCCTCGGTGATGTTTTTCTCCTGATGTTCTACAGCCATATGCTCATGTGGTGTCGGAGATGAGCACAGACTGTCCTGGTAGGCATCTGCAGATTTGGGGGTGTCCGGAACACTGCTATCTGGGCCGTCTTCCATTCCATCCATGTTGTCGTCAGAAAAGTCGAGATCATCGAAGTTTCTTTCATCAAATGAGCCAGCGTCTGAACCCATGGACTCTGGGTAGCTGTCTGGGAGAGGGGTGTTGGGAATCTGGCCACCCATGTGCATGCGGATGTGCTGCTGCAGCACCACAGCATTGGTAAACTTCTTCTGGCAAATGGGACAAGAGTGCTGCACCCTTAGTGGTGGCATGGCTCGGTGGACGCTGTAATGCGTCTTCAGATTCCCCTTGGTAGTAAAGGCGCGGCCGCAGATCTTGCACTTGTAGGGTCGCTCACCAGTGTGGGTACGGTAGTGCATTTTCAGCGCACTCTGGCAGCTCAGAACACGATGGCAGATCACACACTCGTTAGGATCACTCACTTTACGGTCGATGTTTTCCACCAGCTGCTGCAGCTTGGATGTCTCCGAGCCCTGGAGAGGATCCAGCAGGCCACCGAACGGGAACTTGGCCTTAAACTGCTCGGTCATCAGTGGCATCAGGGGGTTTGTAGCCATGGGTGGGCTGTTGGAGGTCGTGTACTCGATCTTACTCCCACTGGAGGAGCTGGTAGATGTGAGAAACCCAAGTGGCTGGCTACTCTCTTCAGTTTTTCCGTTTGAGGTAGGCAGGGTTGCGGTGTCTCCCTCATCTGAGGCACCATCGCTGCTCTTCGTGGAAGGTTCGACCGGACCCGAGTCGCTCTTTCCAGAGTGGGAAGGGCTGGTGATTGCCACAGAATGATTTTCCTCTTTTTTGATGAATGGTGGTAGACTGGCCATGGTTGGGGGGAGCAACATGCTGACAGAGGAGCTCAGAGTGGACAACACAGGCTTACTATCTAACCAGGTAGTGACCGGCTTCTCCGGCGCCATGGACATCCCATAGGGAATCCCGGTGCTGGTTGGGATGTTGTCTAAATGCTCCGGGACAGGATAGGGGTTCATCTGTATGTGAGGATACTTTTCCTTATGCCGCTGGAAGTGAACCTTGAGGTTGCCACGAGTGGAAAAGCGGTTGCCACAGATGTTGCACTTGTATGGCCTCTCTCCTGTGTGAGAGCGTAAGTGGATCTGCAGGGCGCTGTCACTCCCGAACACCTTGGCGCAAAATCTGCATTTGTGTTTGAAGAAGGCCTCCTCGGAGTTGCTCTTGGGCTCGAATGATGTGACGTTGGGTGGCTTGCTTTTCCTCTGCTGGGCTAGTGCAGAGAGCGAGTTCAGATCCTCTGCAGTGGTCCCGACACTGGGAAGAAGAGCAGCGCTGGAAAATATGGGGTTTCCTGATGGAGGTTGAGGTAGGAGTGAGCTTGCCACTGGATTGAGCAGGCTCCCAATCCCGAATGCTGGCGTCGATGGTTTGGCCAGCGAGGAATTACCAAGATGTGAGTGCAAAACTCCAGCAAAGCCAGGCCTCACCTCTGGAGCATGGTTGTTCACTACGGGTGCCCTAGGTGTTTCCAGCCTCTGAGAAGACTCTCTCAGAGTGGAGTTGATTTGAGGTATCTGAGGTATCTGTGCTGCACTGGCTATCTGTTTCAGCGTGCTGATGCTGGCTGACTGGCTGGCCAGGCTTTGTGCTAGTCCCGCCGCCGCTGCCAGCTGTTGAGACAAGTGCGAGCTCAGTGTTGCGAGCGGGCTGGCTGTCGAAGCCAGGATCCCGGGTGAGGGAGTCGGGGGTATTTGTAGATCCGGGGACTGAGATGCCAGCAGGAGGATCTGGTGACGGATCTGTTCGATGAGCTGCAGCTGGTGGATCTGCTGCTGCTGTAGGGCTAGAAGTTGCTCCATGAGGGCGGGGACGGCTATCCTCTGGCCTCCCGCCGATCTCGTCTCCTGAGAGAACTGGGCCACGGCCACTTTGGTGCTCCGGAGATTTTCGATGATCACATTACTGTTCACAACGGAGAAGTGGCCCAGCTCAGCCAGATTACCGAGTTGAGGTAGTGAGGCTAAGATGCCCGAGCTGCCCAGATTGGTTCCAGTGCTACCTGTGTTGTCGGGGCTCCCTCCGCTCCTCCCGTCGACTGGACTCCCTTCTCCAATATGCCCGCTTTCTTCTTCGTCCTGCACCCCGGACAATGCGGACATCTCCATGTCCATGTCTTCTTCTTCTTCTATCTCGCCCTCGTCGTCTTCTTTATCCAGTAAGTCATGGTCTAGATAGTCAGCGCATTCCAACTGCTCTGCGACATCGTTCCTCGGCTCATCGGGATTCCGTGGGGAGGAGCACGGGGAGAAGGTCCCGGAAGGAGATGCCAGGTTTTCGTTCACAATCAGAACCTGTGGGTTCTTTGTGCAGCTCTTCAGGTGCACCTCGAGATCCGAAAGTTCAAAGAACTCGGCACAGCAGCCGCCACAGATGTGGGCACCCGAGTCCAAGCAGGAGGGGTCGTCCAGCCTGGGTTCTGCATCCCCTGAAAAGATGAGACAGAAAGGGGTGGGAAACAGGAGGGAAGGGGAGGATTGGGGCAGAGAGAGAGAGAGAGAACAATGTGATTAGTGATTTGAGATGTTCTGCAGCTGAAGAAGCAGCTTTATCTGGTGGATTCTTTTCTGCTCTAATCCTCGGCTAATCAGTTTAACATTTATCCTGTTTATAGACGTTAAAACGACCTGCAACAAAGGGACAATAAAAGCAGATCTGAGAAAAGTTGTTCCTCAGACAGAAAGAAAAAGCTTAAAATATTTCTCTTCGTAAAATTGTCTGACCGTTGGTGATCGTTTTCCTCCTTCGCGCGATCCATTAAAACATAAGCAACGATGAAGCGAGGACAAAGGGGACTAATGAAATTTCATAGTGAGACATCGATTTCCAATATTTCATACTTTTCAATGTCCACTAGGCACAAATCAGCCCATCGACGGACTTATTAGACTTTCGATTTGCTCGGCTTTTTATCCGCTCACATGTCTCGGACATTGAACTCATTCCCATCCACTCAGCCGCCAGTCAGGGCCTGACGATGAAGGAGCGAGACAAGCATGTACAAAACGACTTGATTTAGCACTTCTAGTGTAGCACGCCATCTTCTCCTAATAATTTTAATCCTATTTTAATAAATAAATCGTTTCTCATTTGGATTGAACTGCTGTTAAGTTCGCTATGGTTATTTTATTATCATATTATTATTTAATTCTATGATTTATTATTAAGTAAAGACAAATAAATGTATACACTTCCTGAACATGCAGCAAAAATAAAAGAAATGGAAAATACAACTTAAGAGGAGAAGAAAATGACAAATAAATGCATATCATCTCGGCCAAGTGGCTTTAAAAAGTAATGCGACTCCTAAATGAAAGAACTCTGAGTATAATGGCTCTTAAAAGACAGCAAGAGCAACTTTCTGTCCCTCCCTCGCCCCCTCTGGGACTATGGCCTCATTCCAGACTTCCATCGTTCCTTCTCTCTCTCTCTCTCTCCCCCCTCCTCTTTGTATCCCGCGTAAGAAAATCTCGCTGTTTTACATACAAGTTGATTTACAAATTGCAATTTTCTCCGAATCCTTTCATTGTGTGCCTCTGCCCTCTACATTTTCATCAGCATGGGGATTCATTTGCAAATGAAACCCCCCGCAGAAGTGTGTCCCGGGCCCTGCCGGGAGACAGGACGGCTCCCCATTGTTCCCCCAGCATGGGAGCGTCAGAGCGGGACAGAGGGGGCGAGGGTCTTCACCCTGGCTCGACGTGGCCGTCTCTAGAACAGATCCTCTTAAATTCTAGGATTATCCTTCACACCGAAACGTCAAATAAAGGCCAGCGTTGCCATGACGCCGCCGTGGACGTCCCTTCACTCCCACGCCGTGCCCGACGGACGGGAAAAGTCAACTTCACGATGAAAAGTTTTTTTTATATAATAACAGAAGAGGGTTTAGGTTTGGGTAATGAGGGGGAAAGGAGTTTAATTTAGTCCGGGGGGGGGGGGGGGTAAGCAAACGGCTTCTGATAAAGCCTGTAATCTAATCCCTGTGTGTTACCTTAAGTGCAGATCTCAACTAAAGTCCTGAAACACAAACCCTGAGTAGGTAAAGCGAGTTCTGGACTGTGGAAATAATATCAGTACGATGTACGTCTGAGCTTATCTATGTCTTTATTTTTAAATCTGAAATAAAAGTTACATTAAATACAATTCCATATCAGAATCGAGCCTGATATAGTGATGTGTACGTCTAAAACAGACCCAAAATGACTCTCATCTTATTCACACGCCTCAAATTAGATAAACTAAAGCTTTAACATTATTGTATGAAATAAAGCATGATTTAAAAAAAAATGAAATATGAATTTAAAAAAAAGTTCTCATTGGTGAATCTGATTCTGCAACAGTTTGGTATCCGTATACAATGAATTGATTTGTTTAAATTATCTAAGGAAAATCTTACAGTTGGTTTATTTTCTGTTCAGTCATTTTTATTTATTCTGCAGAGCTTAAGAAAAAATAAAATGAATTTCGATTGACAGGAAATGGCACATTGAGTAAATCTCTTGGCATCACAAGTCACGGAGTTTAAGTGGACTGTCTCATAGCCTTCAGCATTCCGTTTTTAAAACAAAGAAACAAATACACAGGTAAAAATAAAACGATATAATTATTTAGTAACTATAGAATCACTTATTAACTTATTATGAACTCTGTTATGAACCCAGATATTTTAATATCACTTATTGTTATTGCTTTTTACTATTATACCTATTCTGTTTTATGTAATTATGTTCGATATAATAAGAGTTATAATTTATTCACACACTGTTAAATTGTAAAGCGAGTGAATACCATTTTTAAACGGGTCTAATAGATATAAAATATGTGGACACGCATGAACTGACGATCTCGGCGTGATCTAAACCTTCTGAAAGAATTCTAAACCATCTGGTGTATCGTTCGTAATTCATCACTGTAAATATAAATGTCATATTACAATTTTTATTTTGTTGAAGCGAGTGTGTGTGTGTGTGTGTGTGTGTGTGTGTGTGTGAACATTTTATCTTCATGTATAGATTTAAATGATTTTATCGTTGGTATAAATTTAGTTCCATTATTAATTTAATAAAATCACCGCCTGGCAGATTTCGTCTGATTTAAAATCCTCAAAAAAATCCTCACTAAAAACGTAACGAGGATTAAAGTGTTACAGTCTAAATAAAGCACAGACTTGTGAGGTGAAGCGACTTCAGCGAGGCCGAAACAGATCCTTTAAGTGAAGGAACTCCAGATCACACAATTAACTGTTAAACTGATTTTGTTCTGTTTATTTTAAGTGAGGAAAGTTAATATATTGAAGATAACCAGGCTGCGTACATGATTGTGTTGCGCTCCGCTTGTATGATTGTTTAGGAAACATCCGTGTGGACACTAGATGGGGTCCCTGTGAAGCCTGTGTGCACCAGCGACCTGCTTTTAAGGCGGGTGGGGTGTGAATAAGGGCTTAACAAAGCAAAGCCGGATCCTCAAGGCCACTTCCAAATTCGAACCATGGCGGGAGAAAAGGCCAGCAACTAAATCTCAGTCGATTGTCAGACTCTAGCACTATTTGTTTGTGTGTGTGTGTGTGTGTGTGTGTGTGTGTGTGTGTGTGTGTGTGTGTGTGTGTGTGTGTAGGGTGGTAAGCTCTCTCCGGTTGAATCTCTCGCTGGGTGGCAAGTGTGTTTGCAGGGCCGAAAAGGGAAAACAGACCCCCCCCACCCCCCTTTCTTAAAGACCCCCAGTTAAGCAACAGTTCATGCTAGGCAGGCTTTAAGCAGCCACTCTGGGGGTCAGTCATGCAGTGCACACAGACACGCAGAGAACTGATTTCTCCTCGACTTATCTCAGGAGGTGGCTGGCAAAGGTTAAATCAGCTTCACGTCCGCGCTCGCCGAGCGACGGGTCGACAGGGAGCTCTCGCTTCAAGTCCAGGGATTCAGATCAGGAGTCACAGGTTGTTTTTTGTGATGCTGTTTGTTTGTTTTGTTTGTTTTGTGTGCCGACGAGAAAGGAAGAAAATGAACTCAGGCCTGTTGCTTATCAACAGGTTGTACACGTCCAACTGGGTCAGTGGTTAAAATTATTATCCTCAGCTGACACCACGACCAAAGTCGATTATCATTTCTTTATTGAATGGACAGGACAAAATTCCTGCATTTTATTTTATTTATTTATTTATTTATTGGGGGGGGGGGGGTGTTTAAAACCCAAGCTAAACTTAGTCGAGCTACTTCTTATGCACATAATTTCCTAACCTTCATAAATGCTGTCCTGTTTAATATTGGCATTTTGTACATTTTGCCCATGTGAAAGCATCTTAATATCACGTATTTATCTTTTATGAACAAGAAATGCACGTCAGAAGTGAAACCATGGCAACCCGTGTGTCACGTTAATATTGTAATAAACGGAGCGACACTTTACAACTGCACGTTATAACATAGCAATGAAACGTAATAAGTAAAATACGCACACGGGCTGTTTCGTGTTGATAATTGTCTATGTAAATAAGGTGTCCGCGTTCCTTTTTTTTTACTCTTTCAAGTTGATTTCTTTACTAAGCACGGTTAGTGTTGTTTATTAATTTTTTTGTTTGTATTTTTATATGTTTTTATTATTGTTCGGGAGCAGTAAAAAATTACTTCTGACCTGCTGTGTGTAAGATTTTTACTTTATCCAAAGTTCTGATGATTTTTACGGATCCAAACGACTCATCAGAGGGGCGATTAAAATCCTCCAAACAGCCTCAAGCTGCAAATAAAATCAATGAGAAAAAGTTCAGAGATTTTTCCTCTGATTTTAAATCCTTTTGGCGTTGCTGGAAATGACTTGTATTTTATTTTAAATGCGCAATTGAGACGGAAGAGAAGATTCCTTACAGATCAAAATCCTCTCCCATCACAATAAACCATCAAAGTGGTCAATATTAATTTATCAGTGAACCAACTGACCAGTTTTTAACCATCACAACCTTACAAAGCTACAAACTCTCGCCTTAAATACGTAGAGGAAAAAAAAACCTTTTTTACATGAGCACAAAACCCACGTTCAGCTCAATTGTTCAACATGGACGATAATAAAGTTGTGATGATTTCATTATTATATTATCGGCTTCTTTTAAATGAATTAATCAGAAGATTATAAAGTCGGACACGATTTATTTTCCTCTCGACCAGACGAGCAAAGTTTCACCAACATTAGTGCCGAAACCACGGAAAACACGAAGCCTCTTACAACACAAATAAAGCAACACAAACAGAGAAATAAAGAAACAAAAACTCTGTTTGGATCAAGTGTCACTAAATCCGGACCAGCTCGGTTATAGAATTCAATTCTCTGCTATTAAAGTCGATTTAAAGACGAGAATCGAGTTAAAAATCGGTGTGAACGACGTGCACATAATGAGCACAAATAAGCTTCATTTACTTTAATAGCAGCACAGAAGTTTATTATTAAATACATATAAATATATAAATATAAGTTTATATTTGACGCACATTGAACCGAGAACGAAGCAGCAACGACAAACTTTTGTGGGAATCAAACCGGTCCCGGTTTTCTTCTTCTTTATTTTACTATTACAATCAATTCCTAATCCAAATAAGATCTAAAACCAGATGTAAACACACACACACACACACCAACCTTAAACAAAGGTGTGTGTATGTGGAATAAAACCAACACGTTGCTTTAAAGGAAAACAAAAATAAAACATTTTTAGGTTTTACGCGTCGGATTCGAGTCACTCGTGCGGCCAAGAAAACACACAACAACAAAAAAGTGACTCGAGTTCGAAACGTTTTATTTATTTATTTAGGGGGGAAAGAAGAAATTTCGACCCTTTTTCTGCGCTCCGAAACACCTGCAAATAAACGTTCCTCAAGATGAAAACGGAACAGCTAAAAGTTCAAAAGTAAACAAGCGCAAGCAACAACAAAAAAAACCCCAAACCGAACAAACAAACAAACAAACACGAACCGAATCGAGCGTTTGTAAAAAAAAAAAAATCAAAAAAGTCTCGGGTCGAATGTAGTGAATAAAGTTGAAAGAAATAGAAGAAATAGAAATGAAATGGAGGCCGATTGTAACGGAGGTGCAGAAATCGTTCGAAAGTGGCGCAACCGACGCGCGTGTTAATCTCAAAGAGCGGAAGAAAGTCCCCCTGAAAACAGACAAAAACCAAACAAAAACCAAAACAAACGCTCTTAAAAGCCAGTGTGAAAGTAATAAATGTGCCCGCGCACAAGGAAGAAGTGGATCCGGGACTCACCGTGGTGCTCCTGGCCGGCCGGTTGCGGCTCGGACTGGAAATGCTGCGGCTTCGCTTGTTTCCTCCGCGACATGCTGACACGCACATGGACCGCAGCAACACTCAAAAACCAATCGGTCCAAAAAACTTCCCAGAAATCACGGCCAGCCAGTCCATCCAGCGCGCATGTGTCCCGTTATGATTATCAATAATGCCTTACAATTAATCATACAGCGAGAGAGAGAGAGAGAGAGAGAGAGAGAGAGAGAGAGAGAGAGAGAGAGAGGGGGGGGGGGGGG
>JAOTRQ010000025.1:298385-308385 GCA_028565875.1 Hoplisoma paleatum
ATATATATATATATATATATATATATAGTATCAGTATATATCAATCAGTCAATATGGCAACCTAGAGAGGAAACAGTAGTCCAGTAGTTAAGGAGATCCAAAGGTTGCCTGTTCTTGAATTATTACTGCCAGGTTACTGCTGTCGGGACCCTTGAGAAAGGCCCTTGATCTTCGATTACCATAATAACCCTGCAGAATGATGTCATAAAATACCCCCCCCTCCCCCCCACACACACACACCTCTGGGCCAATTTAGTGTCTCCAGTTACATAATTTCTGGAAACCCACATACACATGGAGAGAACATGCTCCATCTAAAGCTCCATCTCCATCCCAGGATCTCCTTTCTGAAAACCTTTAAGCACAATAAGATGCTTCACTTTTCCACAAACTGTGTTCATGCTACTTCATTCAAGACAAAGAAAGAAAGAAATTCATTCATTCATTTTACCACCTCGTTTGGGTAATAATGTCATCATAGTGCAGAAAATTACTGCCATTTGTTTTCTTTTTTTCTTTTCTTCTGGGAGGGAAAGGTAATCCGAGGGAGCGCGGCGATTAACACCGATATTTAAGACGAATTGAACCCTCGGCGCTGAAAATTTATCTCGGAAATTGATTTGGCTAACAAAAAAAAGAAAGAAAGAAAAAATCTGCCTGGAGCTACTCTGCTTTAAAAAATGGATCAGAATTCCGAGGGCGCAGGAGGGAAAACAAAACGCCGCCACTTTACAGGGACGAGTTATGAATGGAACGTCAGATCCGGATGAGGAAAGGCCATTCATTCAGGATCTTATGACGAGCGTCAGGTCTCGGGAGCTCGATGTTTTGACAGCTTTGATTTGGATTAAACTCTCGCTAATGGGATCGGGTTCTTTTTTTTTTCTTACTGGCAAAAAGGTATTGGTTCAAACCCGGGTGATCAATTATAATGAATAATGCATGGCTTAAATTAAGGTCTACTGTCATTAATATGTCTCATTAGATGTTAGTGTGTGTGTGTGTGTGTGTCATCCTGCCCGTCGTTCCCTTCATTAAAAATAAGAAGGGGGTGGACGTGGTTAAAAAAAATCTGTTTGTACTGAAAGCTAATAGTCTTTGTATGGTGCCAGATTGCTGGACGTGGCGTGACTGCGGTATTCATGTCCGCCGTATTTGTCTGGTTTTAACTGTAGTAGCGACATTATGTGGTCCAGACCGCAGTGGGTCCAGTACAGGACATTATGTGGTCCGGGGGTCACAGTGGGTCCAGTACAGGACATTACGTGGTCCGGGTCACGGTGGGTCCGATACAGGACATTACGTGGTCCATGTCGCGGTGGGTACTGAGTACACACTGATCTTATCTGTCACTGATGACCGATGGGTGACGTCTGCACAGAGACACAGAGACGAGGGATGCATTGATTAGGGTGTGTCTCTCCATGCACAGTGTTGAGTAAAAACTGGTGACACACGCTCACGATCCCTCACTCAGCCACGCCCACGTAAATGCACCGGCGAATGTCTAATCTGGCGGCGTCTCTATTAGAAACATGGATGTTAGAGCGGAACGTGGTCGGGTGCGGCGAGATGCTCGACCGGTCTTAAAACAAAGCCGCCACACACACACACACTAATCATGAGCTACGGTTACAATGGGAGCCGTTGTCGGCAGGATACGAGGATCGCACAGATACCACACACGCCGCTTCATGGGCTGAAAGACGGCTAGGGGCACTTAGCATGGGTTGTTCATGCTGGGGGGGCTGCAGTGGGGGAGGGGGGGTACGGGGGGGTCCTGTAATCAGCACCACACACGAAACAACAGAGTCAACATGTACCGCTGATGATACAAAGACTGAACTGATGGGAATAAACGTGGTGCAGACGGGTGCAGAGTCACAATCCCTAATCGTTCAGGAGGTAATGGGTTCGGTGCACCGGGGGCGAGGGGGGTGCACGGAGTGAGGGGGTGTTGGAGGAACATCATGGCGTTTTACTTGAAGTTTGTTTCCGTTTAAAATAACAGAATCGAAAATCGTTGAGTCTAAAAAAACTTCTGAGCTGTCTGCAGTACCTCAGAACTCACACAGACACTGATAGACAGACAAGGAGGTAGAAAGATAGACACAGGTAGCCACAGACAGATAGTTTGAGTAAAATATTGCATTGGTTGTCAGACAGACAAAGGTGAGCAGATGATAGATAGAAAACAGACAGACAGGTAGAGCGTCATACCGGCAGACAAAAAGGTTGGTAGACAGATACTTACAGCAGGTAGACAGACAGACTGACTGACTGAGATAGATAGGGCATCAGAATGGTGAACAGAGAGACAGACAGACAGAAAGATAGGTAGATAGAAAACAGACAGTTAGGGGAGACAAAAACGCTGATGGACAGACAGATACATACAGTACGTAGACAGACAGACAGATCGGGAGTCAGACAGAAACCTTAGATAGGATTGGATAGAATGTTAGACAAACACACTGATAGGTAGATGAAAATCAGACTGACAGGTAGACGGACAAACAGGCAGACAGCTATGTAGGTGGAAAGAAATGGTTGATGGACAGACAGATACATAGAGTAGCCAGACAGATAGACAGACAAAGAGAGATAGGCAGATGGGAAACAGACAGACAGGTAAGATGGATAGACTGATATGAAAAGTAGCCTGAAACAAAGTTGTGAAGATTAGCCACAGACAGCTAGCGCTGTACCCCTCTTAATTCTGTCTCCTCCCAGTACAACATGTAATCCAGAATCGCCCGTCTCACCCCTCACACACACACACACACACACACGTGAGACAGAACTCTGCTCAGATCAGAGATTATTATCTCATCGCTCTCAGTCAGGTGGATGATGTACTGAGCTTCAGGTGGAAAATCTTGTGCTCTGAATAAAGATGCTAACGCCTGTAGCGCAGCGTTAGTTATTCGTGCTCATGTCCTGCACTGCCTCGTGTTCCACAATACTCAGAATTCTTTATTCCGCACACACACACACTGCCTGGCGGGTCCGAGCCGGCCACGGACATGACCATAACGCATAAAACACCGCCGTCTGTCCGGTCACCGTTCTAAGTGCCATTAGAGCTGAGCGATGTGTTCCGGAGGGGACGGGGTGAGTTCTGCCGCTACCGCCGCTACCGTCACCGCCACCACTGTTTAGTCATGATCACGAACCCAAATGACCCCAGCGGTTCCCGCGGCGTCGACCCCGGCACGCAGGGAGGTCGATACATCATCATACATCATCTAGCAAAGATCTGAAGTCTCCCAGATGCTGACAGATGTGATGTGAACAAGTCAATGCTGCCGATGAACGATCACGCCTACGCGCTGTCTTCCTTTCCATGAATCGGAAATCTGATCCCATTCCAGTCGAACGTCTCCGATCTAGTAGATCAGACTGGCAGCCGATGACGTGGTGGTCGAGGAACGAACTTTTCCATTCCGCCATTCTGCCAAAAGAGCGAGAGGGCGACTTTTACAAGCTGAAAGCACCTCGTCCGGGAGGCGGCGAGGTACCTCGAAGGCCTTCGTCTGCCTCGTTCCACTTCGGTCCGGGTCTGCTCGGATTAATGAGCTCTAAATAAATAATGCGAGCAGCCTGTTTAATGGCTTTTATTGTCTGATGAATAAAAGCTTTAATTATAAAACTCCTCTAAAAGGGCTAATGAAAAGCGCTAAGTGCAAATCCAACCTGCGCTGTGTGTAGCAAACATCCGGGGGCGTACGGGGTCCTGAGGGCTCAGGACAGAGGACTCGGACGTTTGCTCAGATTGTTTGGGTTTGTCTTTATTATTATAATTGTTATTATTATTTTTATTATGATCGTGTGTTATAATGGAAACAAACCACCAGAGGTCCAGATTTATCTTGCTTGTTTGTGAGGGGGCCGGGCGGACAGGTGAAATTTGCCCTTATTACCAATGTCAGCGATTCGATTAGGCAGCAGGAAAGCAAATGATCCCAATGAACTGGTGATTAATCCGCCGAGGTCTATTCACTAATGTAGCCGAATGCATTAGAGCCATAAGTTAATGGGGACAGGACATCAATTGAAATACAAATGAACCGCGTTTGCATCGGACGCTTTATTGACTGCTGTAACAAAACGAATTACGAATGCTAATCTGCTTATGAATCGGCCGGTGGGATGACACAAGCTTTCAGGCAAATCCACTGATACCTGTGTGCAGCTTAGTGACCAGGTCTCCTGGACCCTCTCTCTCTGCCATGTTGGTCCAGTTTTCTAGTGTAGTGACCGGTCTTCAGGTCTGTTGGCCACCTTGGTCCAGTTTTCTAGTGTAGTGACCGATCTCCAGGTCTGTTTACCACCTTGGTCCAGTTCTCTAGTGTAGTGACCGGTCCACAGGTCTGTTGGCCACCTTGGTCCAGTTCTCTAGTGTAGTGACCGGTCTTCAGGTCTGTTTACCACCTTGGTCCAGTTCTCAAGTGTAGTGACCGGTCTCCAGGGCTGTTTACCACCTTGGTCCAGTTCTCTAGTCTAGTGACCGGTCTCCCGGTCTTGGCCCCCTTGGTTCAATTTGCTATCTTAGTGACCAGTCTCCTGGACTCTCTTTTATAAACTGGTCCAGTTTTCTAGCTTAAGGACCAGTCTCCAGAACTCTTTCTGCCACCTTGGTTCAGTTTTCAAGCTTAGGGACCAGGCCTTTACCACCTTTGTACAGTTCTTTAGGTTAGGGATTGGTCTCCAGGCCTGTTTGCCACCTTGGTCCAATTTGCTTAGTGACTGTTTTCCAGGACTCTCCCTCTCTCTCTCTCTCTCTCTGCCACCCTGGTCCAGAACTCGGTCTCTAGGACTCGTCTCTCCATCCAGAACTAATGACGCTCTGTGTCACTCTGGTCCAGTACTTTGGTTTTGGTCAGACAAGACTTCAGGATTCTTTGTTCTTCCATGGATTTTATGGATTGGTCACCCTGGACCAGTACTAATGGCCCACTGTGCCAGCCTGGTTTGATACTGTGGTTTTGGGACCTGTGCTCATATTAAATTTGTGCTTCAGCGGACACTTTGTGCCAGAGAGCAGTTAATGCAGGCCATGGGGGGAAATTCAGTCACCATGGTGTGAATCTTGGTGCCCGTTTCTGTTGGGTTTGCCCCCCCCCCCGTGTACACTGTGATCCTGACCAGTATGGTGCACTTACAGAAGAGAAGTGAGGAATTATCCATCCGCACCAGCTCCTGGTTTTCCTGTGAGAACATGCTGGAGTTCCCACACTCTCCGAGTCGCCATCATTAACCGCCGCCAGCCATGAGAGACCTCACGAACTTCAAATCGCGGATCCCGACGGACCCGGCGTGCCACCTTGGCCCAGATCTCCGTCTCTACCTGAGCCGTACGTCCCTCAGGATCCTCACCTCCCGGCACATCCCATCAAAGTCAGTGTGCTAATCCTCGCTTTGTTCTGCTACACAGGCCGACATGAAAGAGCGTCTAGCAGGATTGCTCCCGTCCGGCCCCTCCGGTCCGGAGAGCACCCGCTTTATCCATAATAGCGCTCCGGTATTCTCGTAACTCCAAGCTTAGTGGTGTAAAAGACTCACAAAACACACACACACACACAACACAAACCGACGCTAAGCTTTCACGCTTGTTCTTCTCGTGGTCCCTGTGGTAATGGCGCTTCTTTTGCAGCCGGTTTAATACCGTGCAGCAAAGTGTTTTTCTTCCAGATGGAAGGAAGACGACGGGGAGGATGAGACCGTGTTTTATTTGATGTTTTGATGGGATTTGATCTGGAGAACAGCGGGATTATGGGCTTGCTGTGTGCTGTCAGAGCAGCCAGATCTTAGAACCGAGCTGGAACGAACTTCAGCCTCCATTACAGGTACTGAACTGCTGCTGAACTCCATCACGTCCCCCCGTCTATTTATTTAACGATTCTCTGTACATGTACATCACAGAGTCGCGTCGTTCAGAGTTTTATTCTGTAAAACTTTTAGTAAAACTTCAGTCACTGCAGTAAATCCTTCTCACCGTTTCCTCTGAGCGAAGTGAAGCGGTGAATAATTCCTTCATACTAGGCAGGTTAAAAAGTCTGGGCCGGGGGGCAAATCTGACCCCATGCCCACACCACAACCTCGGTCATAAAATCCATAACATCAACATAAAGTGACCCACCAGCAGTGTATAACAGTATAATACACACACACACATATACACACACAAAAGCTATTTTATATCTCACCCCAAGGTGGCAGTAGACGATTCACTGTACAAGATTATAATCGTATCAGTTATTAAAAGGACATTTTTACCTCACCAGATCTCACCCTGTTTATTAATAAAGTTTGTACACCTCTGACTTAAAGGCAACTGCATCCTCATTCACAGTTGATGTTCCGATTCATGTCTGGGCTGTTCCTTTTATCACCAGACCTCAGCATTACAGTATCCCTTTATGGACTGTGTGTGTGAGTGTGTGTGTGAGTGTGAGTGTGTTCTTGACTGAGGTAAAGTGTTTGTGCCAGTTAGGTGGGGCAAGGTGTGTGTTTGTGTGTATGTGTGTGTGACAAAATGGATAATGTAAAAAGCCGACGGGCATCTCCAGGGAGACGCCATATTCAGCCAGATGGTCCAATTGCCTTTTATTTATGTGCGCTGGCGAGACGGGAGGGGAAACGGGCCCCGGTGCTCGGCTCTCGGCGGCATGATGGATCATTATCGCGTCGGGCACATAAACACACATATGCTTTTAAATCTGGATTACAAAATTTTGAAAAGCACCGAGGGAGAGCAAGACGAGCCATAAGTCAGGTCGCGCTGACAGGCCCGGGATTCCACAGCCATGCTAATACGAATGAAGCTCGTCACAGCTCGATTCCCCCGCTCCGGAAAAAACAGGACGCGCCGCGACGCCGTGAGGTTAAGAAATGATTTGAGAAAGATGCAAGTGCAATAAAGTCACTGCTAATGGAGCTGCTGACGGCCCCGGTCAGGGTGTTACTGTGTGCCTTCCGCAAAGCTGGACTCCACCCAGGTCAGTCAAGCGATGGCTCAGTGGCACAGTGGATACGCACCAAGGTGTGGTTTGCATGTTCTCCTCATTTCCGAACGGGTCTCCTCATATAAGGAGACGTTTGCATCATCTCATCGTCTGTCTTTAATTTCATTCTGTTCAAAATAAATTAACAGAAAATAGGGGGGGGGGGGTCATTAATCGTGTTAGTCGTCCACTCTCTGTCGTTAATAATACCAAATACACACAGATGTCAAAGGTCATTGGGGCCACTAATTGATAATCTTAAGACACGAAACCAGACTTCATTCTGCTTCCATAGACAGACTGATTGGGTAATATGGTGCCATCTTATTGCTTAGTCTCACACACATGCACACACACACACACACACACGTTTGAGCGTCCTTATTGGTGCAGTTATGTGGACGGACCGAAGGCCACTATTAACACGGATAATAAATGTATTTTTTCCTCTCAATATCTCTTGCACTCTCTCTCTCTCTCTCTCTCTCTCTCTCTCTCATAAAAGAAACTTCAATAGTAACGTATTTTTGCAGGAGAGATGAATGATTTGGCGAGTGGCTCAGAGCTATAAACTAACGACCAAAAGGTGTCACAGCAATTCCATCAGGGATCTCGTACTGCCAGTCCTCCACCAGAGATGCACCGTGGTTCAGTTCTCGCTGGAGAACGGTAAAGTCCAGTCGGAAGTTTAACTTACTTACATTTACTTACATTTACTTACATTTCTGTCGCGTGCATAATCAGTATTATAATAATTATAATCATATTTTCTAACCTGTTAATAGTTGGATCTGACTCTTGAACCCCAGAGTTTCATGGCAAGTGTTTATTATGGAGTACTTAGCAGCTATTTCTCGAACCCGTAGCACTACGGGGATCAGTTTCACATCTCTGATCAACCTAGTGCATGTTTGTGGACTGTAGGAGGAAACCGGAGTATTCGGAGTAAACCCACATGGACACGGTGATAACATGCTCACTACTTAATTCCTACTTAACATTATGTAAGAAGATTGTCCTGATGTCGTAATCCTCCCTAAATTCCTAAATTCAAAAACAATCATCTTATTTATAGTATTAGTTCTTTTAGCGATCGCATTATTACAAAAAACTTTTCTTTCCTTTCTGTTATTATACAACATTTAATACATTTGTTATTATAAAACGTTTACTATAACCTCTCTAGGGACCAGGATGTAAGGAGGGACACGTTTATGTTGCTATGAATGACCGTAATAGTGCCGAGTCATGAACTAGCATCACTCCTCCCTAAAAACATGTCTTATTAATATTTACTTTTCATTCCGGACATGGAACAAGGGGCACGGGGGCGGACGGGAACTCGATCTGGAAATGTTGATCCCCTCCCTCACGTGTGTACGTATTATTACCACATCATAAAGAAATGTTTACTACAAATAACTTCACTGAGCTGGTATTTTTACAGCCAATCGGGAGAGTTTAACAGTGGTAACATATGAGCAGATACTTTATTATTATTAATTATTATTATTATTATTATTATAAGCAGATAACTTTACACAGTTGTTTAAAAAGCAGCATTTTGGACGTATGTATAGTTACAATTACGCTCTAGAAAAATCTAAATAAAGTTACCAAATAAACCGATTTGGTCCCGATTCGGTTACTAACTTCATGACCGGTGCTGTAGAACCAGCACAGATGTTAATTGAAGCTGCTGTTCGTTTCAGACACATGTTCTTCAGCAGACAAACGGCCGAGGGCTGGATGAAGACAAAATAAAGTGAAAATCTAGAATCGTGATCAGAAAGCATTCGCTATCGTCACTTTGTTGTCGTAAATTAAAGAGAACTGAATTTCGTCCGGGAGGAGAGAAAAAAAACGTCGAAGGCAAATGAGGCGGAACCGGAGCAGCTTCTAGAGACTCTCAGATTGGCCGGACGAGTCGCTCACTATGTGATTCAAAGTGTGCCGTGTGATGGCGCAGAAACACTGTCAGAGAGTCTGCTCTCAATTTCAGTAATAATTTACTCCAAGGAAGGATCTGGAAGCAATTTGGCTAGGCATGGGCAATTCTTTGTGTGTGTATGTGTGTGTGTGTGTGTGTGTGTGTGTGTCCCTCTCTTTCCGGCTTTCTTTACACTCTGAGTAAGTTATTGTAACTATTGACCTCTGCTGAGCTTGAATGGCATTTCCAAGTATCCTGAGTGCCATCACGGCTCAGAATGGGAACCGTTTAATCTGAAACGTTGGTGTAGGCACGAGCGTCGGGCTCTGCGAAGTATGTTTTGCACATACCGCCCAAATGTATGTTCCTATATATATATATGTGTGTGTGTGTGTGTGTGTGTGTGTGTGTGTAAGAGAGAGTGAAAGAGAGAGAGAGAGAGAGAGAGAGAGAGAGAGAGAGAACAGCGGGAAAGAAAGAGAGACCATTTACTGGGATTATTGGGATTATATACGCCGTGCTGGTATTGAAACATCTCCAGCTCTTGAGGGTTTTGACTTTGTAAACTTGAAGGGTTTAAGTGCTTTTTGGCAATTATTTGATCCTCTTTTATGTCACACCAAAATGTAGAAGTGAGTGAAGAGGGGGTTTTCATTATCGGGGTGTATAAGGTGCAGCATTGTTGTTAGGATTTGTGATGCTGTGATTGCAAATGCATTGTGTATACGAAACACACAATATCAGGTCTATCAGGGGTGTTATTATGGTATATATAATATATATATATATATATATTGTTTAGTCTCTATTACAATACCAAGGTATCGTTAGATAAGGAAGAACTAAAACCCTATTTATATATACATATTTAATTAATATTTAATGATAAGACAGATGATACTGAGATAAAATATATTTATTGATTGGTTCTAATTAGCATTTAGCTATTAGCCTGGTGTGACTTTTGTTGGGGGGTAAATTAGGTTGCATTCGTGTTTTTAATCTGTGTAATAGCTATTAAAGTAAATAAATGTCACGATGAGATGAGAAAATAAACGATTGA